>CAUYQG010227556.1:0-12694 GCA_963574415.1 Tarsius wallacei
AAAAAAACAAAAACAAAAAAAAACAGTGACTAGAATGGAAAATATTTCCAAAATATGTTTAATTACAACTAAAAATTTTGCTTTTCAATCAATGAGACCATATTAGGTCCTCCAAGTGTTGCACTCAGAAAAATACACACATTTATAAAGTACAGGCTGCCTCAAGGGCAAGTATCTTCTTTCCTCTGTTGTATCACTAGTACACCCTTTTAAGGCTGGAAACACAGTGGGGCATAACTATCTATGAAGTAATTTGAGCAGATATAGGAAAACACTTAACTACCAAGTGACAACCAGATATGTTTCACTTGTGGCATTCATTATAGATGTCTGCTAAATTACACTGCATTCCTGATTTATTTTCTTACCTTCTATTACCATGGTCATTTATCCTTCCAACCAATATGTATATCTAATATAGGAAAAGAAATTGTGAGTGTGTGGGTATCTAAGGCACTGACAGTGTAATATAGTAATGACAACTAATTTCGGGGGTGGGAAAACAAGTTACAATCAAAAGACTAGACAATAATAATGATACACCTGAAGGAAATAAGCAGAACTTTCTAAGACCTTATATCCCAAGGTGAGAAAAGATTCTTAACTTTAGACTTCATGTAAAAAATATAGGATAAACCATTAAAATAATAGAAACAGAGTCAGGTATGGTGGCTCACGCCTATAATCCCAGCACTTTGGGAGGCAGAGGCAAGAGGATTGCCTGAGTCTGCGGGTTTGAGACCAGCCTGGACAACATTGTGAGAACTCGTCTCTACAATAAATCAAAAATTGGCTGGGCATGATGGCGCACACCTGTAGTTTCAGCTACTTGGAAGGCTGAGGTGGAAGAATCATCTAAGCCCAGCAGGTGGAGGCTGCAGTGGCTGTGAGCAACGTCGCCATTGCACTCCAGCTTGGGCGACAGTGTGACTCCAACTCAAAAATAAAATAAAATAAAGTAACATAACATAAAAGAAACAGATGTATAAATTCTAAACCAGTGAAGGGAAAAAAGATAAGAAAAATAAAACCAGACAAATCCACTGGAGAGGAGTACAGGAATAAGAGATAACTTGATGAAAGGAGAAGAATAATAGAAGGCTAAAGATTATTTACCTTGTCACCTTCAGTCTAGTAGTAAAATAAAGAAATTGTGAAGTAACTTAGTGATTTATGAAGAGTTATATCTCTCAATCATGAAACAAAGTTGATACACATTGGGAGGAAAAAAGACCAGGCAGACTGGATAGTAAGACTGCACTCTTGAGGGAGACAATACACCCACCTATAAGATGAAGGCTTTGACCACTGGGGTTGTTAAATTCATGTCTTACAAGAGCAGTAAATTTCCATCAGAAGAAGAAAGTCATTGTGTCCCTAACTTTGACTTTCAGACTATGCTCCATAAATACATTTGGAAAAAAACAGAAACTTAACTGAAGGGTTAGCATAACTCAGATGTTTTAAAAATGTATTACTCAATGGCACTAAAACAGTAATACTTAATTGCTTACAGCTCGTGAGAGAAAAATATCCTTTGTCAGAACATTCTGATTTAATATTTAAGAGACCACTCCATATCAAGATGATAATCTCTGCAGAATGTAAAAGGGAGAAAATTAAGAGAAGCAGGAAATTACTTTTGGAAGGAGCCCACATTTTCCTTCTGGCTTTAGGAAAAAAAGTTTATATTCCAATTAACTAAATCATTCAAGAGTATATGGCTTAAGTACTACTTAAGGTGGAGTACCAAAGAAATAAGAACTCAAGTAGCAAATCATGACACCAAAACTTGTATCTAAGTGCTTACTTATTATTAGCTTAATGAAGATCAGGGTTTAGACTCACAAAATTAGTCAGAGACCTTCTTGTGTAATTATGTAATGAACTGTCCAAGCTGAGACACTTTTGAGTGAAAAGTAGAAATATTAATAATTAAGCTATTTTATTTCTCTCGCTGGCCAAGATGGAATAAATTGACTATGATATCTCTCTCTAACCAGTTACAACAACAAAAAAAATCTGGTCAGAATACAATGAACAACTGCCTAAAGACTCAGAAAAGTAAATAATGATAGGCAAACCGGGAACTAGTCAACTTGATTAACAACCTGCAAGATGAATTTCAGTTCCATTATTCCCTCTTTTGCCTCCTAGCTTTGATTTGTGGATGAAATGTTCAGCAGTTGGTTGGGCACAGCGGCTCACGCCCATAATCCCAGCACTTTGGGAGGCCAAGGGGAGAGGACTGCCTGAGCCCACAGGTTCAAGACCACCTGGGGCAACTTGGCGAGATCTCATCTCTACAATAAATAAATAAATAATTAGTCGGACGTGGTGGCGTGTGCCTGTAGTTCCAGCTACTTAGAAGGCTGAGGTGGAAGGATCACCTGAGCCCAGCAGGTTGAGACTGCAGTGGCCATGAGCGTGCCACCCCACTCCAGCCTGAGTGACTAAGTGACAGAGTGAGACCCCAACTCAAAAAAAAAAAAAAAAAGGAAATGACCAGCTGTCTAGCAGGCACAGGAAGCAAAACTTCTGGGAGAAGTTTTCTTCATAGGGGTTGCCAGTGGGCAGACAGTTAGAATACAAAGCAGCAGCAAATCAAATTGTTTCGTATCTTGATCAGAGTTATGGCAAAAGAGGTTCATACATTTTCAAAACCTAGAATTTTTCTGTATATAAATTTATGAATAATTTAAAAGACTATTAAGCCAAGACAACGGGGTAAGTCAGAACTGTTCCTTGTCCAGGTTCACCCCCTCAAAAGCCACTGGACAAGTAACTGTTCATCTCTTTGGAGTAGTCTAACCCTTTTTTTGGTCTTTTTTGAGTTGGAATCTCATTCTGTCGCCCAGTCTGGAGTGCAGTGGCACACTCACGGCCACCCCAGTGTCAACCTGCTGGGCTCCAGTGATCCTTCCATCTCAGCCTTCTAAGTAGCCAGAATTACAGGCACGCACTACCACGTCTGGCTCATTTTTTATTTATGTAGAGGTGAGGTCTCTCCAAGTTGCACAGGCTGGTTTCGAACCCGCGGGCTCAGGCAATCCACTTATCTTGGCCTCCCAAAGTGCTGAGATTACAGGCTGAGTCACTGAGCCCAGCCTTCTAACTCTTTTTAATTAGTCCTGGATTTATTTTGGAATATATCTCAAACAATGCCAGTAAAAGTAGGGCAGGAAAACACTGAATGAAATGACTCTGTGTGTTCATCTGGTTCATGTTATTTATTAATAACCAATGCTTAAGAAACTAACCTAGAAATCTATCAGTTAGGGTATCTAGAAATAAAAGCAAAGAGAATGAATGGAAGAAAAAGAGAAAATGGAATAAAGAAATGACTATTTCAAACATTAAGATTAGATTTGAAAACTAATCCACTTATAGTATTTACAACAGAATAAAAGAATTTCATGGATATGTTAATGGAGTACAAAGGGGAAAATCTGGAACAGAATTCTGTTCACACTTACTAAAAAGGTATGTAGTTTACACTACTTATTTCTTAGTTTTCACTAATATAACCGAGAAAATAAAAGTTATTCTGCAACCCTGGGATATGATAAAATATAATTATAGAGCAAAGATTTTAAAATGTTTAACAAATTATAAAATGTACACGCTGTTTTTGTAACCTTTCACTTGGTAACTATGCTGGGGCAGTGGGAACAGGGTCAAGGTAGAAACAGTGAGGTAAAATGTGGCTCCATTCCTGACAATACTCTCACTGCCTGAGCGAAATAATAATACAGAATTGGGAGGTGGGCTCAGCTGAAAGCTGCTTAAGGAAGCACACTGACTCATTGTGAGGCTCAGATCCGGAACCCCTACAATCCAGAACAGGGTTATTTTAACAGTGGCACTACTGACATTTTGGGTCAGATAATTCTTTGCCGGGGAGGGGAGGGCTGCATTGCAGGCTGTTGAACAGCATCCCTGCCTTTACCCACTATACGCCAGCAGCAACCACTCTCCCCCACATCCTGCCCACCCCCTGGTAAGGACAACCAAAAAGTCCCATGGAGACACCAATGTAGAATAACCAGAGGGAGGTATTAACAGGATATGAAAGTAGATGCTATACTGTGTGGCCAGTACACCTTTTCAGGGCCAAGTGCCCCCTATATGGGAATCTGAGAAGGTTAACACTGGTGGTTTATAGTTGAGTACCTCTTCAGGAATTATCCAGGCCCAAGGGCACTGCCTTACTCAAGGTTATGCCCCTTCCAGTGACTGGCTGACTATGCTGAGGGAGGCTTTCATATGGGACAACTGTAAAGGACCATTCTAGTTCCAAAGTTCCTCACAGACTAGACCAAGGCCTCTGTAAATGTATCATAGTTCAACTTTTCCTTCTAGCCATTGCTACTGTCGTCCTTTCCTTACAAATGATGTTCTCAAGAACACTCCCAATAGGCCCCAGTCCACAAATCTCTGCCTTAGAGTTTGTTTACTAGGAAATCCAACCTAAGGGTAATAAAATAATGAGTCTATTCTATTTGTAGTATATATGTTATTTAATTTTAAGTAAAAATGGGTCATTTACTGGGTGAATAAGAGTAGAAAGACATATAAAAGAACAGAAAGGAGAGCTGATGAAAATTACTAAAATAAACACCCTGTAATTACAAAACCAAACTAACCAACATGCTATTGTATAAAGAATTAATAATAGTAACAGTTAACAATTTCTGGGTATTTACTAAGTGTCATGCACTATGCTAAGTGCTTTATACATTATTTGTTTGATACCCTCAACTATACTATAAAGTAGGAATTATTATTCCCATTTTATAGATGAGGAAATTGAGGCCCAAAGAAATTAAGTCCCTAGCCTAAGGTCACACAAGTAAGTGGTAAGAGCTAAGAAACAAAACCTATTCCAGGGTTTGTGTGCTTTATCTAAATTATGTCCACAACCTCCTAACAAGGTCTCCTACTCAATTTTAAATCCTTCTCTAATTTATTCTTCATATTGTTGCTAAAAAGATGTTTCTAAAATATAGCTCTGACCATGCCTTCTCAGCTTAGAACCTTTTCTCCTTGACCTTTTGGATAAAGTTCAAACTCCTTAGCATGGCATTTAAACGACAAGGTCTTTCATGATCTGACTCCTGACTATCTCTCCAGCCTTTTCCCTGACTCTCCAACTGACCTCTGATGGTTCCTGTGAATGCTTTCTAATATAGCTATATAAATGTTTATACAATGATTGCAAATGTTTATACAACTATAAAGATGTTTTATTTATTTTCCTAGCAAATAAGATCTACTGTTTACTGAGTCTGCTTATGTTCCAGATCCCGTACTAGGCACTTTATTTTATATACATGATTTACTACTCACAACACTCTTATGAAATAAGTATAATTATTCTCATTTTATAGTTGGGACTCTAAAGATTATGAAAGTCAGCTAATGACAGAGCTGAGATGTAAACTGAAATCTGTCTGACTCTTGTACTTTAAACTATGACACTAAAGGCATTCAGCAAGTGTCAATTAAATTAAGTAGTTCTCGGCCAGGCATGGTGGCTCATGCCTGTAATCTCAGCACTTTGGGAGGCTGAGGAGGCGAGAGGATTGCCTGAGTCTGCGGGTTCGAGACCAGCCTGGGCAACGTGGTGAGACCTTGCCTACTGCACTCTAGCCTGGGCGACGGAGTGAGACTCCAACTCAAAAAAAAAAAAAAAAAGAAAAGAAAAATTAAGTAGTTTTCCATCATTTTCATTTTTTGCATACCTGTAATGCATAGATGTCACAGATACCTGGTATTTAAAAATTTGTGTACCTACCTGCATGAGATCTTGAAGGCTCTCAATAAATGAAATCTCTGCTTCTACCATATAAAACTCTGCCAGGTGTCTCCGGCTCTGAGAATTTTCAGCTCGGAATGTTGGACCAAAGGTAAACACTTGAGTAAAAGCTCTGCAATTCAAGATTAAGAGTATAAAAATAGGATTCACATGATTACTTTTAAGTATTTAAAACACTCAGTGAGCTCCTAAGGGAAAAAAAGTTAGTGGCTCTGTCTTGTCCACAAACCCACACATATTTGCTACTATAGTTCTCTAATGGGTGATAATAATAGTTTCATTAAAAAATGTTACATTTATAGAACCATTTTTATCCCAAAGGAATTTGCAACTGCTTCACAAGCCCTATGGTTTACTAAATATAGAAACATAACCACTTCTGGGTGTACTCTGCTGCAGCTGCCTTAAACAACACGCAACAACATTTCACAGCAATCAAGAACAAAGTAAAGAAAAAATACCACAGTCCAAGAAACCACACAATCTAGACAGTAATAGGGAAAACTAGAATTTCATGTGGATAAGGTGTGCTCATGAAAAAAAAGTCAGATATGTACATATATCTGCTCAAAGCCTACCTGAGTCCTTCACAACCACCTAAATCTTTCAATTAATGCTGAATAATCCCTAAAATGTGGGGGTGAGGGCAGATTTTTGAGGAGCTGTCTACTTTATTCTCTGGTTTTTATTCACTGGATTTCAAGGGCTACAGTTAAACCATCCGGGGTGGGGGGGGGGGGGGGAAGGCCAGGCATGGTGGTGGCACATGCCAATAATTCCACCAATTTGGGAGTCAGAGGCGAGAGGAATGCCTGAGCCCAGGGGTTCGAGACCAGCTTGGGTAACTTGGCAAGACGTCGTCTCTACAATACATCAAAAAATTAGCCAGGTATGGTGGCGCACGCATGTAGTTTCAGCTACCTGGAAGGTTGAGGCAGAAGGATCAACTGAGCCCAGCAGGTCAGGGCTGTGGTGGCTGTGATCGTGCCACTGAACTCCATCTAGCCTGGGCAACTGAGTGAAACTCTGACTCAAACAAAAACAAAGACCCTAATTTTTTTTTTTTTTGAGTCACAGTCTTACTCTGTTGCTCATGCTGGAGTGCAGTGGCATGCTCATGGCCATCACAGCCTCGAACTGCTGGGCTCAGGTGATCTTTCTGCCTCAGTCTTCCAGGCTCCTACCAAAAAGTAGATACTATACCTTCATTTCTTAACACTTATAGTCTCCCTCAAATTCAAATAGGACAACACATGAGATTAGATCAAGTATGTATGAAGTAGTGAATTTTTCTTGAGGACTTAATCTTTAAACTTTAAGGTTTTGCTAGAACAAAATTGGCCTCATGGGGATCCTTAGAAATGATCCTGAGCACTCTTCATTTGTCTGTCACTAGACAAATGACAATATCAGAAAACTTGGTGCAGAAAACAGATGGATTTTGCATATATACTAGTTTTGTTTTTGGTAAAGATACTCTGGGAAATAAAACAGTAAATTAACTGTAGTGGAAACCAAGAGATGTATTTTTTTTTCAAATGGCCATTTCAGTTAAGACTCAAATGGCAAGAAGCTTAGGAATTTATGTGTTGGTTCTACAGCCACCTTTCTAAGACCATTACAGAAATTTAGTTTTTAATGAAAAAATAAGCAGTAGAAACTCATCGACTTTACTATAGTTACCTCATTCCCAAGATTCAGATCCAGACTTGCCTACTAGAATGTTCCTGAAAAGACTGAACCTACCTTACACAAAATGAAAGCTCTTGCCCTGCTCCCCAAAAGTCAAAATAATGAACAATCCTGCCTTTCTTTTTATATTTCCCCCAGCTCTGTTAATTCTAGTTAATTCACCTAGTCACCCATGCCGAACTCCACACTCCCCACTGCCCATGTCCCATGTTATACTGATCACAAATTCAATTATTTATACCTCAGATAGCTCTCTGAAATCTACTGACTCTTCTATCTCCACAGCTACTGTCAGCGTAAACCCTTGTCTCTTACTTGGAAACAATAGCTTTTTAACTGATACCTGCCACCTTTCTCCAGTCCCAAACTACTACAGGTCTTCAAACTCTAATCTGATTGTGTCAGCCTTAATTTAAACATCTTCAATGATTCCCCTCAGCCAAGGGAAAAAACTCTAACTCCTAGTTTTGACTCAGCTTTCTCACCTGTTCTCCTGCCACTCTGAAGACATTCTCCTAACCTAGCAGGCCCCTGTATGACTTTAGGTCTTCGCATAGGCTGTTCCTACTCTGTAATGCCCCCTTTCCTGCTTCTCTCTCCAACTGGAATGTCACTTCCTCTTTGAAATGTTACCATTCCCCCCAAATATTCTCTCCCACATATTACTATAAGACTTTGCTCATATATTTGTTATATAGAACATATCACATTGAGATATAATTATATATTTAAGTATGTTTCTCCCCCAATAAACTATGACACTTTTCCAGGACAGAAATCATGTTTTATTCATATTTGTATCTCTAGTGCCTAAGATAAAACAGGTGCTTATGCTGAATAAATGAGTATTAATGATGATGACAGGCTTCTCAGTTGTAAATTGAAAAAACACAACATCCTCACAAACAGTAGTATTATAAATATATAAAAATACTCAGATATGTTTTACCAAGGCTGTTACTCAGGGCCTAAAATCGGTACCTAAAATGGGCCAAACAATCCAGGTCTGACTCAAATAATAAAGTCAAAAAATATAAGGCCTGAGTTTCCAATCTGTGCTATGCCATCTCTAGGTTTTTCTTTGTTTTTGTTTTGTTTTGTTTTTTTGAGTTGGAGTCTCACTCTGTTGCCCAGGCTGGAGTGCAATGGCACACTCACAGCCACTGCAGCTTCAACCTGCTGGACTCAGACAATCCTTCCACCTCAGCCTTCCAAGTAGCTGGAACTACAGGCGGGCACCACCACGTCCCACTAATCTCTAGGTATTTTATTTATCTAAATAAATGATATTTCTTTCTTGTACAGCATCACAAGAAATTGTATATATAGATGCTAACAAACATTAAGGAGTATTTTATTGAACTCTTCTGGGACATAAACACATTTTGCAGCATAGATAAAAATTACTTTAAGGGCTCTGAAATACAAGGAAGGCTAATAGGATTGCTGAACAAAAGAGATGTGCTATTTGTATAAGGTACAAGGTACAGAGAAAACTGGTTTCTAACAAGGATTCCAAATTTGAATCAGAAGGGCATCTGATTCTAACATGGCAATTCTATGTAGGATACTCCGTGATGAGTAGCAACAGGGATTTGAGGTTAATGATTTTCCCTAGCAATGCAGGGCAAGCTCTCTAGTATAAAATGTAGAGGATCAATAATTTTTATTTTAATTATAATAAGGATCAGGGTCTGATTGAGACACCTAAGAGTTAAGTATCATTCTAACAGAGTAAGTGATGACTACAGAGCTTTCTCTGAAATAACAGAAAGATACAATGAGCTGGAAGGTATGTTAAGAATTGCCTAATACAGCATCCAGTCTTTAAGCAAATGAATGTTTAAATCATTCAATAATGATCACCCTATGTCAGCATCCAGTGTTGCTAAATGATAGTAGCAGTAGTTAACAACAGTGGCTACCGTCAGGGAGTGAACCTTGTGGGCCAGGCATTAAATGTAAGAACTTTACAGTTAACTCCTTTATACTTAACTCAATAATGTATTATTACACCTATTTTCCAGAAAAAGAAACAAAAGTTCAGATTAAGATTTCCCAAAAGTCACAGCCATAGCTTCGTAAGTAGTGGAAGCCAGATTCAAATCCAGATCTGACTCTAATGCTCACAGCCTTAATCATGATATTAACAATAATGATACTCATAACTAAATATTTACACACTCAGAAAACTAGAAAGTTTTTTTAGTACATTCTCCCTCCTCAAAAATAACTAGAGTAAGTAGTAGTTTGGTATATTTTCCTTTCTTATGAATAGTTGGTTTTACGTGTTAAAATCATAACTCTAGAATATGTTGAGTCAGAGTCTCACTCTGTCACCCAGACTGGAGTGCAGTGGCACGATAACAACTAAACATTGTCTTGACCTCCTGGGCTCTGGCAATCCTTCCACCTCAGCCTCTAGAGTAGCTAGGACTACAAGCATAAGTCACTACAGCCAGCTAATTTTTCTGATATTTTGTGATATTATGTTGCTCAGGCTGGTCTCAAACTCCTGGGTTTAAACGGACCTCCTGCCTCAGCCTCCCAAAGTGAGCCACTGTGCCTTGAGCCACTGTGCCTTGCCAGTATTTTATAATCTTTAGCAAGTCATTTAGCCTTTCTGGTCTTTAAATTCTTACAGGAGTTGAGATTGGGAGCAGCTTGGCATTGATCTATAATCGCTTTTGTAATAATTTTGTCTCCAGATCCATGTGAAATCACATCTATTTTTTTTTTTTTTGAGTTGGAGTCTCACTCTGCTGTCTAGGCTAGAGTGCAGTGGCATGCTCATGGCTACCACAGCCTTGACCTGCTGGGCTCTGGTGATCCTTCTGCCTCAGCTTTCCAAGTAGCTGGAACTGCAGGTGCACACCACCACACACGACTAATTTTTTTAGTTACTGTAAAGACAAGGTCTTAACTGGTTGCCCAGGTTGGTCTCAAACTCTTGGGCTCAGGCAATCCTATCGCCTCCATCAGTCCTAGCTCATATCTATTTTAATTTATGCTGACTCTTCTTTTTTTTTTTCTGTCTTCCACACATATGAAAGCCATTTGCAGCAAAGCTTGAATTAATCAACATTTAAAATTAGACCTGAGAACAAGGCTATTTCTAAAATAAGATTTAAAAACAGGTGAAATGCCAGTACTGCTATGAGAAGAGATCAGCAGAGAAGAAAAACAGTCCACACTAAAAACCATTCTTGTGCCAAATTACAGAGAGAGGAAAGCTATATAAGGAAAGTCTGTGAGCTTGGAGTTGCTATTTAAGATAACAAAAATACAATCAACACATATTAATCAAGATAGCTACAAAAATGGCTTTTTGAAAAAGTAAAATTATTGATAATTTTTAAAAAAACATCTACAAAGTTTTATGAAGCCCTCAAGCTGACAAGTAGATTAATGTACAATGGTCACTGATTGTCTGGCAAGTTATTCTCTCTGGCCCTGAAACTTAGGAGTTAATCCTCCTATTTTGAAAGAATAGAGGAATTGCGGTTCTTGAGTTGGGAAGAAGCTACTTGGAATGAGATTGATCAGCAACCTTCCGTACAGCCCCAGCCCCCCACCTCGGTATCACTTCTCTACTGTTCAGTAAAAGTTTTTGAACCTGACGTGAACTCACAGAAAGCTTTAAAATGGTTTTAAACAGTCTTTGCCAAGTGGTTTCCTCATCATTCAGAAAATAATCACCTATTTTACTAGTATTTTGTGCCCACTGTATTATCAACTCTGTGACATATTTGTCATCCATTCTTTCTATATGCCTAACAGAGTAGACTCCAGACACTTCCCTTCAGCTTTCCCCATTCCTTCCTCTATCTTGCAAGACACTTAGTGGAAGGGTATATAAGAGAGATGCAGCCCTCGTCATTTCAACAATTCATGTCAAGATACCTTAGGGAGAGTGCATTCTAAACTTTAAAAATTCTTTTTTACCAATACTGCCAAACACGTATGAAAAATTAATTTTCTTTAACAGATACTTAATATTTTATCAGAAACTGAATTTGAAGCCCAAGCAAAACTTAATTGTATAATGAAATTCAAAGGACACAGTCCAACAACAATCCTGCTAAAGACAGTGGAGGAATTGGCTATACACCTCTGAGGAGATGACATTTGAAAAGGACATTCAAGTAAAGGAAATGCCAAGCACATAGGTCACAAGGTGAGAAAGGGCCTGACATGTTTAAGGAAAAAGCACAGGCTGGCAGCAGGATGAATGATAAGAGATTTGGTCAAAGAGTGGGAAAAAATCAGAACATGCAGAGCCATCCTTGTAAGCCACCCTAGCCCTCTAATCTTAACCCTCTAACCAGCAGTGACTGGATTTTTATGACACTCCTTAAATACATACCTTTTCCTCTTGGAATATTTAACACCGTATTCTCCTAGTATTCCTCGTATTTCTCTAATGTATATTTCTGCCTCATTCTAGATACTACTTTAGCCATTAATTACCTATTGTAGTATAATTCACAAATTTATACCTTCTGCCTAGCACTCTTCTCTAAGCTAGAAGAGTATATCCATCCACTTAGTTGAACCTTTCACTTGTCACAAACTAAACTCATACCTCTCCGCAGCCTCCATTTTGGCTTCAGTCTTCTTCCAACCATCCTAAGTCTCTTAATATGCTCTTTAATAACACCATGTACTACTATTCACAGCATCTTTCAAACTAAAAAATTCACATCTATTGATGTGATTTGTTTTATGCCCATCTTCTTCATTAAATTGTAAATTTCATGAGCAACTGCATCTATTTTTTGTTCATTATGGTATCCTCAGTTTTAATCAAGTGCCCAACACACACAATTAATATCTGTCAAACAAGTAACAATTCATTATCTATAAAATATCCTCAAAACGAATTCATTTTTTCTTTTTTTAAGAGATGGGAAAGCCGGGCTTGGTGGCTCAGCCTGTAATCCCGCGCCTTTGGAAGGCTGAGGTGAGTAGACTGCCTGAGCCCGCGGGTTCAAGACCCGCCTGGGCAAGCGAGACCTCATCTCTACAATAAATCAAAAAATTAGCTGGGTGTGGTGGCGTGTGCCTGTTGGGAGGCTGTGGTGAGAGGATTGTTTGAACCCAAGAGTTTGAGTCCAGTCTGGGCAACATAGTGAGACCCCCATCTCTTTTTTTTTTTTTTTTTTTTTTTGAGTTGGAGTCTCA
>CAUYQG010227559.1:0-12030 GCA_963574415.1 Tarsius wallacei
GCCCCTTCTTCTTAAGGTAAGCTTGGTTTGTGGGCAGATGGCCTTCAACTTACTGAATGAGACCGACCCATCCACATTATGGAGAGTAAGCTGTTTCACTCCATCTACCCATTTAAGTATGAATCCCATCTGAAGGACACCTTCACAGCAATGTGTAGGTTGGTGTTTGTGTAGGTTGGTGTTTGACCAAACAACAGGGCATCGTATCCTTTCCAAGTTGCTAGAGAGAATTAACTATCACATAGAGAGAAATTAATTTTACGTTGATTGAAGTTGTATACCTTTTTTCTGTTCCAGACAAATTTATTACATGTCATTTCTCCACCCTAGGCAACTCCCTGGGGAGCGAACCGTTCAACATTGAAATATGAAGAGATTCATTCCTGTAAACAGTACGTTACATACTGCTCCCATTCAGAAGTTCAACTGTGTGGCCCTGCTCACCTCAGGTAACTGGCTACTGCCTGATTTGTGGTGGTGGTGAGGCCTGCAGATGGTGAGACCCACGGCAGCCTCTCGCTTGCACTGCAAAAATACTTGATGGCCACTTTTCTTTTCCCTCCCATAAATGCACAGTTCACTTAAGTTGCAGTGGAGCCAATCTCTATTTCTTCAGGCATGTAGGGAGGCATGTCTGGAGGCTGAAGTACCTGGCAGTGCATACTTTATAAATCAAATCATTGGCAGGGCGTGGTGGCTCACGCCTGTAATCCCAGCGCTTTGGGAGGCTGAGGTGAGAGAATCGCTTGGGCCAAGGAGTTCGAGACCTGCCTAAGCAACATAGTGAGACCTCGACTCTACAAAAAAGATTTTAAAAATTAGCCGGGTGTGATGGCACATGCCCATTGTCCCAGCTGCTCGGGAGGCTGAGGCGAAAGGGTCCCTTGAGTGGAGAGTCCAGACTGCAGTGAACCGTGATCGTTCCATTGGACTCCAACCTGGGTGATGATGAGACCCTGTCCCGAAAATAAATAAATAAATAAGTACATAAATAAATAATATTAAATCATTAGTTTGTTTATGATTAAATGTCATTTGTAGATCAGTGTCCTGGATAGAGGCCCTGAGTTGACCGGGCCTGTAACTGGCTATGTTACAATGTACGAGGTTGACAAGTCCGGCGAAAACACAGAGAAAAGCAATTGCTTTCTGAAGACTTCTTTGTCTGCTCCCCTGGGAGAAGTCCCTTTGAACCATGCCTGACCCACTGCACACACTCCAAAGCTGGAAGCGCTTTGCTCCCGGTCTAGGCAGAGGAAAATGCTTTGGAGATTAATTTAGAGGGATGCAGTCTTTCTGAAGGAGACTCTGAGAAGCAGTATTTTATTTTTGTCATTCAAATCTAGAAAAACCCCTAATAGTATGAAATAGATCATTTTAGTGACAGTTTGCAGTGACAAAAATGATGAGAAAGCCCAAATTGTAAAATAATATGAACCAATTAATTTCATGTGGAACATAACAATGTTTTCATAGTCAATTAATAGAGTTGGAAGTTGCATTGGAGTCCTCTAATCCAGTCTTTTTCTCCAGAACCTAGAGAGGGATCATGCTTGCCAACTAATTAATTAATTGCTCAACAGTGACTGAGCCAAGATAAAGAACAAGTGTCACGGCTTCCAGCCCAGGACTCTTTCTACCACATGCCATGCGAAGTTATTCGTCCATATTTTTAGCTTTTTAGAAGACTCTTTTAAGAATCAGCTTTGTGAAAACGCAACTTGCTTCAAATGATAAAACCTTTTTTTTTGTTTTGTGAGTTGGAGTCACTCTGTCGCCCAGACTGGAGTGCGGTGGCACGCTCCTGGCCACCGCAGCCTCGACCTGCTGGGCTTAGGCGATCCTTCCGCCTCAGCCTTTCAAGTCGCTGGAACTACAGGCGCGCGCTACCATGCCCGGCTAGTTTGGGATTTATTGTAGAGATGAGGTCTCACCAAGTTGCCCGGGCGGGTCTCGAACCCGTGGGCTCAGGCAATCCACTAGACTCGGCCTCCTAAAGCGCTGGGATTACAGGTTGAGCCACTGAGCCCGGTCAAAAACTTTTTTTATGTAGTCAGGGGAATACAAACAAAAGAACTCAGATGTTCATATTTGTACATCACGGCTTTTCTTCCAGGTGTTTTCATTCTTGCTGTGGTTTGGGGATCCCTAGAGCTCATCAGTGGACATTGAGGATGAGGCCTGTCCCCCGAACTCATTCATTCAACAAACATTTATTGAGCACCCACTGTGTGCCAGGTACTGGGGTTACAGATAAATAAGAAATGCTTTTTTGCCCCGAAGAGGTTTCATTTAGTTGGAGAAAAGCACATGTAGTCAGATACATTGCAATGACGATACAGTAAATGCTATAGTCACAGAACAATAGGAATAGAGAGTTTTAGACTCTCAGTGAAAAACCTGTGGCTTCACGAGTTCAAAAGAATTCTTTGCAGAAATACCATTTGGAATAGTCTTCAGGAGGATGAGTACTGCTTTACCAAGCAAGGGAGGGAGAGACCTTCAAGGCATGAGAAAAGGCCCCAAATTGGGAGGTTCTTAGAGCATGACTGGGTCAGGAGACGGGAAGAAATTGATGAGATGGGAAGAGAAGGTGGAGATGGGGCTTGGGACCAGCTCTGGAAGGTTCCTAGAAACTGCTTTTCCCAAGGAGGATATTTACCATGAAGGAAAAAATACATGTGATGAAGTGTCCCATCCCAGAGACTTTCAAAAAAGAGAGGATGAGGTTTCACATAATCAGATTTATTTTTTCTGAAAGATAATGCCGAGCCTCAGTTATTTCACTTAAGAATAAGATAAAATATGCCTCCTATGACATTTGTTGTAGGAATCAAATAGTGCGTGGGAAAGTGCCTGGCAAATTATACAGCAAGATAGAGATGTGAAATATTTATTAATGTCTTTTGATAATAAAATCAGATGGGGAAGCTCTTGTGAGAATGAACATTGAACAGACAGCATATTTCTGAGCAGCCCTAGCAGTCTGAGATTTCATCCTGAAGAAATTTCTGCCAGGTTTTTCAGGTACGTGACAAAGAATACATCACTGATGCCTCTCTCAAAATACCTTAACTAAGTTATAAATTAACATTCCACATTTGGCTTTCAATTAGGGTCCTTACAGGAAACAGCATGGAAATAGTTTCTGCATTCACGATGAAACTCTTCTCAAGAAATTTGGACGTCAATATCTCAATAGCCCCCCCCCCGCAGGTAATATATTTACAATTAGTACCAAGTAAGAAAATAAGAGAGGGTATATACTAGCATGTTCAATAGAGTGTTTTTTATAATAAGGAAAAGTCAGAAATGACCTAAATGGCAATTTTATTACATAAATTATGATTTGTCCATATGGTGAAGTATTTTGTGACTATTAATGATCAATTCTTCAAAGAAGATTTAATGATATAAAAAAGTGTTCACTTGGCCGGGTGCGGTGGCTCATGCCTATAATCCCAGCACTTTGGGAGGCCGAGGTGAGAGGATTGCCTGAGCCCACAGGTTCAAGACCAGCGTGGGCAACTTGGCAAGACCTCAACTCTACAATAAAGCAAAAAAATTAGCTGGGTATGGCAGCTCACTCCTGTAGTTTTAGCTACTTGGAAGGCTGAGGTGGAAGGATCTCCTAAGCCCAGCAGGTTGAGGCTACGGTAGCCGTAAGCATGTCACTGCACTCCAGACTGGGTGACAGAGTGAGACTCCGACTCAAAAAAAAAAAAAAAAAAAGTGTTCACAATATTAGGGAAAAAAAAACAGTGGGGCATATGATTTGATCTCAATCTGGGAACCAAAAAAAAAAAAAGAGAAAAATAGCATTTACCTTCTTAAAAGATGGAAGAGATAAAATTGTTAATTATTTCCTGCATGAAATTATTACAAAAGATTATTCTTTTCTTTTAAAAAATTCCAAGCCTTAAAATTATTATTACTAATTCTATAATCAGGAAAAATAAATAAATTTTTTAAAAGAAGACTGTTAAGTAATTTTGTGTGCTAAGAAATTATTCTCATTGATTATTCTTCTGTGGTTTATGCTTTTATGTTTTTGATGGGATCTCTGTCCCAACTATTCAAGCCAGTTTGAGAAATTTTACTCTCATAACTGCAGTTTCTGAGTTCCTCAACTCTCTTTTTTTCTGGGACAAATGAAGGCCTGCTCCACCTTCTTATCACTCTACTGTCAATTGTTTAATTAACATCATTTATTTTATTTCAAAAACATTTAAATTTGGTCAACTAAAATATTCTGCGTGATATAAAACCAGATGTGCCGAGGACACAAAAAGGGGTCTCACGTGTTATTTCCGTATATGAAGAGCTTAAGATTTGTGTGAGAGGATGAGACAAATGCAAGGAATAATTATGACCTAAGAATCCCAGTGATTTCATAAATAGTGATTTTCCAAGATTAGTTCATCACTTTGATTTCGTAGATGAAAGAAATGAAGCCAAGAGAGAATAAGTGAATTTTTCAATACCACAATGGTAATGAGGCATAAGGACCCAGGACTCCTGGTTCCATTGGGCTGTAAAAATGCAGAATATCACACAAAATCCAAGAGAAAGCAAAGGTCAACCTCTGTGAAAGAGTTAAAGAAAGAAGGGGTAATGGGGCTGGTTAGTAACAGTCTCAGGGCTTGTGTCTCTTCTTCAGCATGTAATGGGCCTACAGAGCCCTTCAGCCACTGAGACCACCCTCACTGACAGTGTCTCACTTACTGCAGTTATGTCTGTGATATTAGACACAAGACTTACACATGTATATCCCTTTTTTTTTTGAGTCGGAGTCTCACTCTGTGTCCAGGCTGAAGTGCAGTGGCATGCTCATGGCCACCGCAGCCTCGACCTGATGGGCTGAAGTGATCCTTCTATCTCTGTCTTCCAAGTAGCTGGGACCACAGGCACATGCCATCACATCTGGCTAATTTTTTTATTTATTGTAGGGATGAGGTCTTGTCAAGTTGCCCAGGCTGGTCTCGAACCTGTGGGCTCAGGCAATCCTCTCACCGCAGCCTCCCAATGTGCTGGAATTATAGGCTTGTACTGCACCTGGCCTAGGTACATCATTTTTACAGAGATAAAAATCACATTTTCAAATAGTCTGTGAATTAATCAGAATGCTTTCAGTTGCAACCAGCAGAAACTCAACTCAAATCATAAGAAACTAAATAAAAATAGGGGAAAAATGTGTTGATATATGACTGGGAAGTACACGGCTAGCTAGCTTTACCCATAACAGGTTCAAGGAGCTCTGCTGTCGTTTCAGGGCTCTGGTTCCATCTTTTTAATCATACTTTGTGTCTTATTCTGTCTTCTGTTGCTATAACAGAATACCACACATTGGGTAATTTATTTTTAAAACAATTCTTTCTTAGAGTTCTGGAGGCTGGGAAGTCCAAGGTTGAGGGACCTGCATCTGGCAAGGGCCTTCTGGCTATGTCATCCCATGGTGGAAGGCAAAAGGGCAAGAAAGCAAGAGCACACACGCACCTGTGCAGGGGACTGGGTGAGAGCTAAACTTGCTTTTATAACAAATCCACTGTTGCGACAATGAGCCTACTCCTGCAATGACGACATCAATTCATTCATGAAAGCTCTCTGTCTTGTGACCTCTTATAACCTCTGAAAGGTGCCATTTCTCAACACTGTTGCACTGGAGATTAAGTTTCTGACACATGAACTTTGGAGGGACGTAACACCCTGTCTCTGCTTAGCTTTGTTCTTCAGGCCAGTGTCCCCATGTACTTGGCAAGATGGCTGCCAGAAATCAACAGTTTACACTCTACAGCTTAGGAACCCACTGGAGATGTTTTCCCGGAGAGCTCTAGCAGACAATTCTCTGCAAAGGCCTTTATTCCCCAGGTATGTCATGTTTCTTTTCCTGTTCCTGAGCCAGTCACTGTTGGAAGGGGATCTGGTTCTTTGGAGATTCAGCCCCTTCCTAACCATGTGAAAAAGATTCCTCTTGATGAAGGAACATCCTGTTAACAGAAGAAGGGGAAGGGAAGGGGTCTTATCAGGTGTCCACTATGGGAGGTAGTGCCAATGACCTAAGTATTAATTGTGCAATGTAGATGATGAATGTAAAACAAAAAAATGAATTATAATGGGACCGCTGTCACAGATTTCTAGGGAAGGTGGGTGATGGCACATGCTAGGGTAACATAAAATTCTGTTCATAATAGACTAAATAAAGCCTAATTGTAAAGTAAATCTCCTCTTAAAACTCACATTCAGGCTGGGTGCAGTGGCTCATGCCTATAATTCCAGCACTTTGGGAGGCCGAGGTGAGAGGATTGCCTGAGCGCTACGGGTTTGAGACCAGCCTGGGCAACTTGGAACAAGAAAAATTAGCTGGGTGTGATTAAGTAGCTGTGGTTCCAGCTACTTGGAAGGCTGAGCTGGAAGGATTACCTGAGCCCAGCAGGTCAAGGCTGCAGTGGCTGTGAGCGTGCCACTGCACTCCAGCCTGGGTGACGGAGAGACTCCGACTCAAAAAAAAAAAAAAAAAAAAACCACACAAAACCCCCCCCAAAAAACTCACACTCTACTTACAGAGACTAATTTTTCATGACATTTGCTTTTAGTGGTAATTCCAGTGACTAGACCAGTCCAATTTGCAGCTATTAGGAATGAAATATTCTTTTTTGAACAAACATTTAGACTGGAGTCTAAAAGGCAAAGTTGTTACAGCAATATCTCTTTAGATAATGACTACAGAGGCTAATCATTCATACACAGCTAATGGAGATTTTAATAAGGCAGCATAATTTCTGCAAACAAAAGACGAAAAAAAGAAACCACACAAAAAACAGCATTATGTGAGAGTGAGGTCTCTCATCACCAAAGTGGTGGGTGCAGGATTTATCACAATAATTACCCCTGACATTTGTATCATGCGTTTGTGCTGCTATATATTAACTTGGTTGATCTTTATAACATTCCCAGGAAGCAGGTGTTGTTATAATTGTCAACATTTTAAAGATAAGAAAACTGAGGCACAGAGAGGTCATAAAGCTAATACGAGGTCAACCCTAATTTTCCCACTGGTGTTTTTCCATAGATGAACATGTGTTCAGAAGTGGGGAGAACTGGCTTTGAATCCTGCTTTCACCATCTACGATGTAACTGCAGACTTTTTGACCCTTAATTTCGAGATGGAAAAGGGTTATAATCATACCTCATATAATAGTATCATGCTAAAAATTGTCTCTCCTCTTACCTCTTCCTATGGATTCTCTCTCCTGCACTTTGCATGTCATGAAGTTTCTCCTTGCAGTAGGAATGAGGAAGAAGAAAGACCCATGCTTGTCCTTCT
The DNA here is from genome assembly GCA_963574415.1 of Tarsius wallacei. Classification (NCBI taxonomy): domain Eukaryota; kingdom Metazoa; phylum Chordata; class Mammalia; order Primates; family Tarsiidae; genus Tarsius; species Tarsius wallacei. The sequence continues at coordinate 7,325 of CAUYQG010227559.1, forward strand.
TGCCTAGAAGAGAAAGTCCACACCGACAGAAGAAGGGAAGGGAAGCCCAGCCTGGGCCTCATGGCTTGAGGGGTAAAATGGGAAACAGGTGGTAGCAAAAGGCAGAGAAGCAGACTTCAAGCTTTCTTCTTCCACCTTCTCTGGCATAAGTTTGAGGGGAAGGAATGTGGGCGACCAACAACAGAAGGTATTCTGCCTCTATTTATGTTCAGATGCTGGAAGGAAACGCCCCTGCAGGCTAATGCACCCCTGTGCTGAGTAGCCATGACCAACAAACTTGGAGGCCAGCCGCAGTGGTTCATGCCCATAATCCAAGCACTTTGGGAGGCCAAGGTAGGAGGATCACTTAGGCCAGGAGTTCGAGACCAGCCTGGGCAACCTTGTCTCTACAAAAATTAGCCACGTATGATAGTGCATGCCTGTAGTCCTGGCTACTCAGGAAACTGAAATGGGAGAATCACTTGAGCCCAGGAGTTCAAGACTGCAGTGAACCATGATTGCACTACTGCACTCCAGTCTGGGTGACAGGGCAAGACCCTGGCTCTCTGAAACAAAAACAAACAGACAAACAGCCAACAAAAAACAAAGAACGAAAAGAAAAGAAAAAAAGCCTGTCACATAGTGTGATCAGGCAGAGGGAGGAACCCAACTGACCTCCTGGGCTCCATGGTTGCCTATGGCAAGGTGAAGCTTGTCTGGACATTTGCGAGTGTCCCAATAACTGAATACTCCAGGTGGAAGGAAGGACCTGGAATTTCCAAAGGGATCAGAGCTGGGGGTTTTGATTTGGAAACAAATCGTATTGAATGCTTTGGTCTATATCCATGAAAATACATTTCTCTTTTTATTAATAAGTTTAGCAACTGAAATTCTCTTTTGAAAATACATTTTGCAGTCATCTTCTCTTCACTCTAAAAGCATAGGATTCAATGATGTCCTTCAGAAGCATGACCTAGCATGGGATAAATACTAGGTTGAAAGCCAGTGTACAGAAAATGGGTTCTTTCCAACCAGCTTGAACATTTATTTCCTGTAAAAAAGCAAAACGCTGCTGTTTCCCCAAAAGTTACAATGCCACAGCTTCCTCCCGTGGCTCTGCGTTTTGCCCCAAGAGCTGGTGTGCCCAGGTCCTCATGGGATGGTCTGCAATTAAGCTGGCACAGTCACCAACTCAGAGGCCCAAACAATGACCAGTGGCCTTCAACTTGAATCATGGCACAGACACAGGCTTATAGACAATATTTTGTCATTTCTTACCAGACTTCCCCTTAACAAAATGTGTTCTCTTTAGCCAGACACTGTCACTCACGAAAATGATAAACTCCCCTTTGGGACACGCTCTGTTCTCTTGCCACATGTACAAGTAGGGAAGAGCCTCTCAACCTCTGTGCCATGGCTATTTGTTGTGGGAACCAGTTCTGTGCATGGTAGGGTGTTCAGCAGCACCCCTGAACTTTGCACCAGATGCCGGTAGCAACCATCAGAGCAGCATCAGCCAGTGCCAAATGTCCTCTTGGATGGGTGCAGTACTTGGGTATAGTGACATCTGGTGCCTTTGGTCCACGCACACTGTAAGTACACGCAGTTAAGTACTGGATATTATTTATCTAAGATTGATTTTTTTGAGCATCAATACCCTTTTGGAAACTGCTATCTCCTTTGTAACTGTATGACTTAACCTGGTGATCAAAAGTCTACCTTAAATAAAAAAAGTTCGTTGACTGTCATCTCTCCTGGGAGGCCCAGTTCCATCTCTCCCATAGGCCCAGGCTTAACCCCAGACCAGGTTCAGGCAGTCATTCAGGGGAGTGTGACTATTGTGGGTGGAGAAGAGGGTAAAGTCCTATCCTCTGGCAAAGTCTATATTTGCTTCATTCTCTGTAGAATTTGGTGACTTATCAGTACAACTACTGTGATAATCAAGGACTTAATAAAAAAAAAAAAACTCAGTTAACCCTTTAAAAACTATCCCAGTCTGGCTCAGTGGCTCGGCCTGTCATCCCAGCACTTTGTGAGGCCGAGGCGAGTGGATTGCCTGAGCCTGCGGGTTCAAGACCCAGCCCGAGCAACTTGGCAAGACCTCGTCTCTACAACAAATAAAAAATTAGCTGGGCGTGTTAGCGCATGCCTGTAGTTTCAGCTACTTGGAAGACTGAGGCAGAAGGATCACTGGAGCTCAGCAGGTCGACGCTGGGGTGGCCGTGAGTGTGCCACTACACTCCAGTCTGGATGACAGAATGAGACTCCACCTCAAAAAAACAAAACAAACAAATAAAAAAAATCTCATATGTTTATTTCGGTGTGTTGGACAAAGACTACCATTTTTAAAGTGTGTCATTTCCTAAGAAATTTTGGGGAAGCCTTGTGATGGCGATTTAGAAGGACGTCCTTAGCATTCAGAGAGCTACATGCAAGACTTATTTATTTAAAATGCAGGCTCCTGGTTCTCATGCCAGACCGATTGCATTATAATCTCACGGTTAGGCAACCTGGTGATCTGAATTTTAAGAACCATTGAGTTCCAATTTTCTTATATTCTGACAACAGAGCTTCTACTTTCCTTCATAGCCCAGAAATCAAGACCGAAAACATGGACATACACTTTCTAATGGGTTACTTGCTCACAAGAGTCAGCAAGTCACCTTTTCTTCTCTCCTTGGTCTGCCAAAGGGCTTCATCATTTCTCAGTTAAAGCCCCAAAAGGTGGGGATTCTTGCCCAGAAATGAGGTTTGGATTATCTGAGTGAATTTCCCCCCAAAATCAATATCCTGGGTTGTGTACATCTGCAGGCTTTTTATTTTATTTTTCCAAAAATCAATGTGCTTGACTCAACGAGTTAGAAAGAGAGAACTGAAACAAACAGCTGGATTCATTTAAGACATTTTCTTTTCGTTTCAACTTGAAATAAACTTTTCAGCAGGTTGCCTTTGTGGCAGTTGAAGGCCAACATAAATTTAAACAGCGGGTTGCCTGCCTTTAAGAAACCAAGACTTCCTGGTGCTTCTGCCAACAAGGCCTCCCAGGGAGTTGGCAGGCTCTCTGCAGAGCACCAGCTCTGTGGGCTTCACGCACAGAAGGGGGAAACGCCTGCTTTCGGGGAAGATGTGACCAATTCAGATATAGCCTGGAGGGGGAACTCTGAGGGCAGGGCTCAGGAGTTGTCAGCTGATATCATAGCCTGTTATCCCCAGGGCCCCCCGCCCAGCCCCCTACCTCCCCTCTCCTCTCCATTGCATACCTCCTACCCGGGCAATAGCAGAGAGCTAATTTTTTAAAGGGAGACAAAAAAGTGAGAACATGCTGTGAAAATCTCTATTGACTGTGCAAAAGCAGTGTTTGTCCTCGTTTCTCAAACCTCAGCTTTTGTTCAGGCTGATAATTTTCTCCGTGGGAACAAAGCTGACTAGATTACCAAAGGATTTTTGCCCTGAATCCAATTCGGGTATGTCCGTGACTGTATCTATGGATACCACCCAACAAAGCGAGATGAGACGGTGCAGATGAGTAAGCCGAGCATGTCATTTGGTAGCTCATTCGACATGTATGTGAGTCGGATATCAGTTGTGTGCCAGACTCTGTGTTGGATGCTGGAGACAAAATGGAAAACAAACACAGGCAGGGTCTCCATCCTCACTGACGGATGGCGATTGGATAATCACTCAGACCTACAAGCACAACAGTGCGAGGGACCATTAGGAAGGGGTGCAACATCCCGTGGGACCCCACATCGGGGATTGGCCTGGCCAGGAGGTCTGAAAAGGCTTCCCGAGAAAATGTGAACTGAGTCGAGAACTTCAGGGTGGGAACGGGGAAAGGAGTGAGGGTGGCATTTGGTTGAGAGAGAAAAGTTTTGCTCTTCTGTGATAGGGACAAGGTGGATGGAGCTGAGGGCACAGAGAGCCAATGAGGATGTGACCAGGAGTGAGACCAGGCCAGACCCAGGGGCCAAACCATGCAGATTCATGTTTTTTTTTTTTTAAATTTATTTTATTTTTTAATTTTTAATGTAAAGATGTGGGATACAATTCAGGGTTAGGTATACAAACATTGATCATGCAGGTATCCCTGTTAATGAGGTATGCCCTTCCCTGCCCTAGCAGTTTCCCTCAACTGCCAATCCCACTCCCCCCACCAATGGTTTCCCATTAATGCCAATCGCTTTCTTATAGCATTATAATTGTTCAAGGTCCTCTTATGAGTGAGAAAATATGGAACTCTGTTCTTTGTTTCTGTGATAAATCACTGAGTATAAGCCGGGCTCGGTGGCTCAGCCTGTAATCCTGCATGTTTGGGAGGCTGAGGTGAGTGGATTACCTGAGGCTGTGGGTTTGAGACCCGCCTGGGCAACTTGGCGAGACCTCATCTCTACAATAAATAAAAAAAAAATGAGCCGGGCGTGGTAGCGCGCGCCTGTAGTTCCAGCTACTCGGAAGGCTGAGGCGGAAGGATCGCCGGAGCCCAGCTGGTCGAGGCTGCGGTGGCCGGGAGTGGCCACTGCACTCCAGTCTGGGTGACAGAGTGAGACTCCAACTCAAAAACAAAACAAAACAAAACAAAAAACAAAAAGCAAACAACAACAACAACAAAAATCACTGAGTATGATCGACTCCAAATCCATCCAGGTTGCTGCAAAGTCCATATATTTGTCATTCTTTATGGCTGCATAATATCCCATTGCGTATATGTACCACATTTTTTAAATCCA
>CAUYQG010227565.1:0-13801 GCA_963574415.1 Tarsius wallacei
CTTCCAAGTAGCTGGAACTACAGGCGCGCGCTACCACGCCCGGCTAATTTTTTGATTTATTGTAGAGATGAGGTCTCGCTTGCCCAGGCGGGTCTCGAACCCACGGGCTCAGGCAATCCACTCACCTCAGCCTCCCAAAGGCACAGGATTACAGGCTGAGCCACCGAGCCCGGCTCAACAGTGTTTTCATATATGTTTTTGCTATAGGGCAAATGGGTTTTGAAGGTTTAGCTTATCCATTAAATTCAGTAGTTGGTATTCTACAGTGAGCTAGATGGCATGTATGTCTGTGTGTGAAATAAAAGGTAGTATGAGTTCCACTGAAGTGCTTACAGTCTACTGAGGGCTTACAAGATACCATACACAAGTTATGCCATTAATTCAAAGGGATGTCAGCAAACATAAGAAGGTAGGATACATACCACTGAATGCAAAGGACACAACACACATACTCATACATGCTTTTTACCTGAGTGGTTAAAATATCACTCTGAGAGGACAGCTCTGAGCAGTCTTCAGAGAGGTTTGTTTCACTCTCATACCCAGATGCAGCTTCACCTTAAATAATATTAAAAGAGGTTCAGATGTAAAAACAAAACACTACAACTTGTTGTATCTTTCTCTTCCCATTGGCAGGACTGATTTTTACTTTCATGTCACACAAAATGATTAAACTCCATGCTTTGGAAAACTAGGATTTCCCTTAGAAAATGTAAACAAGCCAGGCGTGGTGGCTCACGCCTGTGATCCCAGCACTTTGGGAGGCAGAGGCAAGAGGATTGCCTGAGCTCAGGGGTTTGAGACATGGCTGAGCAACATGGCAAGACCCTCTCTTTACAATAAATAAAAAAATCAGTTGGGCATGGTGGTGTATGCCTGTGGTTCCAGCTACTTGGAAGGCTGAAGCGGAAGGATTGCCTGAGCCCAGTAGATTAAGGCTGTGGTGTCCGTGAGTGTGCTACTGCGCTCCAGCCTGGGCAACAGAGTGAGACTCTGACTAAAAAAAAAAAAAAAGAAAGAAAATGAAAATCAGCTTTCGGTAGCAGCAAAAAACCTGGGAGGTCCACTAGGCCGAGGTCAACGCTCTGCCTTCTCACCCACCTCTCGCTTCTTATCCCCCTTACCCCCAGTAAAGTGGTGTGGCCCAAAAAACTAAAAAATAAAAGAAAATGAAAAACAGAAATAAGTCCACTAATAATTAGGACATTAAATCTCATTTGATCAGAGATGACATTCTAGCTGAGTAAAGGACCTTTGCCTTTTAAGGAAAAGCACCTTAGGAGAAACATGTTTCATGTTTAAGAAGCAGTTACTTTAACGATATTTGGAAACTTGTAAAATGTGCTCCCCAGCTGGGTGTAGTGGCTCAGCCTGTAATCTCAGCATTTTGGGAGGCTGAGGTGAGGATTGCCTGAGCCCCGGGGTTTAAGACCTTATCTCTACAATAAATCACAAAAACTAGCTGGGCATGGTGGTGTGCATCTACAGTTCCAGCTACTTGGAAGGCTGAGGTGGAAGGATCCTAAGTTCAGCAGGTTGAGGCTGCGGTGGCCTTGAGTGCACCACTGCACTCCAGTCTGGGCAACAAAGAGTAAGACTCCAACTCAAAAAAAAAAAAAACTGCTCCCCAAAAGATATATCATTTAGCTCATTTCTGTAAATTGACTGGGTCGAACATGAAAACCTGGTTCCAATACCTAAGTTTGAATCCACACTTTGCTCTTCTTGGTGATTATCTTTCTCCAGGCCCATTTCCCTTTCTTCATCATCAGAAACCAATTCCTCATCACTCAGAACAACTTCCTGGTTTTCAGACTGATGACTCATTTGTTTTGAAGGAGGATCAAACATCAAGAAGGGATCCTGGGTGTTTGTATTTGCAGCCAAGTCTTCCAATGCACTGCACTGCGAAGAAAACAAACTGGCAGAACATTTTTCTTCCTCACTAAGGTGATGTTCTTGGGATGCCTTTGCCAATATGACCTGGTTACTACAGTCATTTAAGCTATTCTTCAGTGATACTAGGTTCTCCTCTGCTTTCTTGGACAGACACTCAGTGGCAACAGTGCTATGTTTGATAGATTGAGAAGGTATACTGGTTACTTTACCAAATATTATGTGTTGGAAGCAGGGAAGCTCTTCATCCTCACTAGATATGTTCTCTTCTGAGGACTCTAATTTCCTGGTCCCTCTTTGGTGATCTTGAGGCAAACATGTATGGGCTACTGGGCTAGGGCTCCTGCTAAACTCTCCTTGTTGGACATTTTTGCTAAAAATAGCAGATTTTTCCTTAATATCACTTTCAGTAAAGCTAGTATTTTCCTTTATTTCATCCTCATCCAACAGGTCATCAGGTGTCTCAGAACAAACCTGAGAAACATGACTACTTTCTACAGGTTGTTCTGGGTGATCCGAAATTAAACATTCAGAGAAATCTGTATTAACAGTCAGAAGTGCTCCTTCATTTTCTTCTTGCTTTTTTATTTCAGGCTGCTTACAATTACTTATAGGAGGACTTTGCTTATAGATTTCAGGTTGCATAAGACTCAATCTAAGTATAGCATTCAATTTAGATCCTCTGTTTCTACCTAGTTCTGCTTGAATGTTTTCACCACTGGAACCTACTTCATTAGTACTAGGACCCACTTCATTAGTACTGCTTGAGCTGGCTTCTTTCAAAGCACTTTCTCTAATGATATTTTGGCTAATTGTGCTCACTGTATTTGAAATGTTCTTATTTCCCATTGTTCTTTCAGGTGTCGTTGAATGTTCCTCAAACCTTTCTTCTGATAGGTTTTTTTGACATTTAGTTTTAATAAATGGCCTGATGGGAGAAAGTGATTGTGTATAACATGGATTTTGTAAAATTCCACGTTTATTTGCAGTAATGAGCTCAGTTTCACTGCTTCCGAATTGAGATGGAAAAAACCTAGTGTCTCCTTTAATAGCATAATCACCTGGCTTCTTATCTTTTTGACAAACCACAGGAAAGTCTGCAGTCGTGCTAATTGCCTGTATGTGTGTGGCATTAGGCTTTTTCTTTCCTGGATTTTCTTCTTTTTGTTCACATTCAAGAGTGACTTTTGGACTTACTCTCCTTAAGGACCTGGAGTGGGCAGATACTGTTGCACATTCCTTTTCTGGATTTCCTGGATTTGAAAAGAGAGCAAATGACTGACGCTTTGAAACCTTGAACATATTCTGTAAATACCGAATATCAAGTTCACTCTCTTCCATTTCTATGCTTGTCTCCTGACTGTGGTCAACTTCACATCTCAATGGATCCTTAAAGCCCTCTGTGTAATTCCTAGTATCTTTAGAACAACCGTGGATTTGTTTCTTGGGGCTTTCAATTGCTGTACACTGACTTGCGTGTTGATTTCGTGCCATTTTTGCCTTTCCTGGGGTGTTAAACTCCAGTAATGAGATACTGTCCTGAGTACCATAATCGGTATCAGGTACTAATGTGATACTGGCACTCTCTACACATCTTTCTGTTTGCAAATCCCTTTCTCCACCTAACACTAGGTCTTTGATACATTTAGACACCTGAATTGTTTCTAGGTTCTCTTCTATTTCTTCTCTTTGAATGCTAGAATTGACAAATGTTTTTAGTTTATTAGTATTTGAACAATTAGCAAAAAAACCAGGCATGTTTGTTAATTTCAGTTCTGGGGAAGCATCACTGGCATGTCTTTTACTTGTTTGTTCATTTGGCTTGTTACTCTTCTTGCCTCCAGTTGCAGGTTCTTTATCTTCCATCAGCAGAAGCTCTCTGTTGTTCCTAACTGGCATTTGGTCAGAATTTTTTTTCTTTATCTCTTCACTGCTAGAACAACTTTCAATTTGTAGTTCAGTATGATTAGTTGGGCTTGGCTTTCCATTGACTACCAGTTCAAGTGCATGTATATTCCTAGTAGAAGGCTTTTTCTTCAGCCTATTCTTTCTGGGTACTTTTGAATTGTGGATATTTAATTCTAGTTCCATATTGCTTATACTACTGCTTATAGGTTCAGCTTTAGTTCTGAAAGCAAATTCTTTTTCCAATGATTCTGTTGGGTTAGGATCTTTCTTTTTCTGAACATAATCACCTTCTGTTTCATTCTCGTGACTATTACTAGCAATATTTATTACTTGACCATTCTGTTCCATTTGGCTAGCTCCCTGATTTATCTTTTTAGGAGTCTTCTGGACAACTAACAAATCTGCTTTCTTGATAAAATCCTCAGGTTGAAGGCCTGTTGTAGTTCTCTGTCTACGTTTTAATTTATTTGTGAGGGGGCGCTCTTGCATTATCTGCAGCTCAGTAGCAAGTGCTCCTATGAGATTATCAGTGACACGGCTCAAGTTAGGGAAGCTTGTCTTCCTCCGATAGGTTTTCCCAAATACTTTATCTTCGATATTACTCTCTACAGGTTTGGAGTGAACTCTTTCACTTTTATGTAATAAAAGATCATGAGGATTACTGGTCAGTAAGTCTATTTTTTCTGACGAACAAGAATATCCATCTACTTTATTTGGAACTTCTAGTGCACCAGCTACTTCCGCATTTGGTTCAAACCCCTCATCATGTGAGTCATCAGAACTTAAGATTTCATCACTTCTGGAAAACCACTCATTAACTTTCTGAATGCTGCTATTTAGTGTTATCCAAGGAACATCTTGGATATCTTCAGGACTTTGAGAGCATGGAGGCTTCTGCTTTTTCTGTTCTTTTCTTTCATACAGGGGATCGATATTCAGATGTATCTTTTTCTCTGTGCTGGGAGTCTGCCTGTCATTACGTGTTTCCTTACTTACAGCCCATCTGCTCTGTTGGCTCCTTGCTAAGACAGGCTGTTTGCTTTTATTACAGAATTCAGCCTTTTCTACATCCATTCTGTCTTTAGTGAGTAATAATCTGCTGTTCTTATGCTGTAATGAGCTGGCATGAGTATTTGTGCCACATGGCTCCACATGCAAGTTTGAAACAGAACTACCCTGATACATTTCTGGATGCCTCTCACTTGCATGCTTTTCAATGATGTTCAAATCGTTATTACTGGATTGATGATGTTTAGTATTTGTTATGTCCTTCTCAGAGAACTCATAGGCAGCTGAAAATATATAAAAATAACAAGATGCTTAAAGACAAAAATTATCATTAAAAAATACATACTTAATACAACTTGGAGGTAGAAATCAAGCAACTGGCTATATTTAGAGAAACTAACCTCATAAACTACAAAGTATCTTAAAGATGTAGCTCATACTCTTTCTTTTTTTCTTTTTTGAGTTGGAGTCTCACTCCATCACCCAGGTTGGAGTGCAGTGGCATGCTTATGGCCACTGCAGCTTCAACCTGCTAGGCTTAGGCGATCCTTTTGCCTCAGCCTTCCAAGTAGCTGGAACTACAGGTGCCTGCTACCACACCCAGCTTATTTTTTGATTTATTGTAGAGATGAGGTCTCACCAAGTTGCCCGGGCTGGTCTCGAACTCCTGGGTTGAGGCAATCCTTTCGCCTTGGCCTCCCAAAGTGCTGGGAATACAGGCTGAGCCACTGCACTCTTTCATTTAATTCCTACTTACCTACATTATTTCCACTCAAAATCATTACAATTTTAATTTCAGAATTTTACACACAAACCTGCACTTTCTATTTCCCTAGCCTCTAAGAGTTATTAAAAGACTGTTTCTAGCCAGGCATGGTGGCTCATGCTGTAAACCCAGCACTTTGGGAGGCGGGCAGTGAGAGGATTGCTTGAGCTCAGGGGTTTGAGACCAGCCTGGGCAACTTGGTTAGACTTCGCCTCTACAATAAATAAAAAAATTAGCTGGGCATGGTGGCTCATGCCTCTGGTTCCAGTTACTTGGAAGGCAGAGGTGGAAGGATCACCTGAGCCTAGCAGGTTGTGGCTGCATTGGCCGTGAGTAGCATGCCACTGCACTCCAGCCTGGGTGACAGAATGAGACTCTGACTCAAAAAAAAAAGAGACTGTTTCTGAGTACTGGTCATTAAATCTACTTAACACTCTGTTGTACAGACTCATACTCTCTGTATTTAAAAACCAGTAGGCAGGCCAACTACGGTGGCTCATGCCTATAATCCCAGTACTCTGGGAGGCCAAGGTGAGAGGACTGCCTGAGCCCATGGGTTCGAGACCAGCCTGGGCAACTTGGTGAGACCTCATCTATGCAATAAATCAAAAAATTAGCCGGGCATGGTGGCGCATGCTTGTAGTTCCAGCTACTTGGAAGGCTGAGGCAGAAAGATCACCTGAGTCCAGCAGGTCAAGGCTACGGTGGCTGTGAGGGTACCACTGCACTCCAGCCTGGGTGACAGAGTGACTCCAACTCAAACAAAACAAAACAAAACAAAAAACCAGTAGGCAAAAGATGAAATACAGCTGGGCTCGGTGGCTCAGCCTATAATCCCACGCCTTGGGAGGCTGAGGTGAGTGGATTGCCTGAGATCGCGGGTTTGAGACCCGCCTGGGCAACTTGGCGAGACCTCGCCTCTACAATAAATAAAAAATCAGCCGGGCATGGTAGCACGCGCCTGTAGTTCCAGCTACTTGGAAGGCTGAGGCGGAAGGATCGCTGGAGCCCAGCAGGGCGAGGCCGCGGTGGCCGGGAGCGGCTACTGCACTCCAGTCTGGGCGACAGAGTGAGACTCCAACTCAAAAAAAAAAAAAAAAAAAAGATGAAATACAAATGCATCAATTAAAAGTAAAGGACATCCAGCAGGCCGAGGCTGCGGTGGCTGTGAGTGTGCCACTGTACTCCAGCCTGGGCGACAGAGTGAGACTCTCACTCAAAAAAAAAAAAAAGTAAAGGGCAGTCAGGCATGGTGGCTCAAGCCCAGCACTTTGGGAGGCCGAGGAGAGAGGATTACCTAAGCCCAGGGGTTCAAGACCAGCCTGGACAACTTGGTGAGACCTCATCTCTACAATAAATAAAAAAATTAGCTGGGCGTGGTGACGCACACCTGTAGTTCCAGCTACTTGGAAGGCTGAGGCAGAAGGATCACTTGAGCTCAGAAGGTCAGGGCTGCAGTGGCTGTGAGTGTGCCACTGTACTATAGCCTGGGCGACAGAGTAAGACTCCTACTAAAAAAAAAGTAAAGAGTAACAACCAGTTACTATTAGTAGGATATCTTTATAATTACATTAGTCTAATACCATTGAAATATACCAGGCTGTGCCATGGCAGCTGAGAAATAATGATATTCTAACTCTGCCAAGAGATTTTGTGAATTATAAAGGCCTTAAGTGGTTTTCAGAATAATCTAACTACAATACTATATCTACCCACTCTCTCTTCAGTGCTTGTTAAGTTGGGAAAACTTGCCATTACCATTTTTTGCAGAGTCCAAACTGGCTTCAGCCCTGGCTCCCTGGGGGGTGATTTGTAACAGTTCTTGGTCTTTCACACTACAGGGAAAAGACAGAAGTCCTAGTGACACATACTAGTTATATGCGAGGTCAAATATTTTGGTTCTTCCACGTAGGGTTGCAGTACGTTGATCAATCTGATTCACTTATTTAAATCTGCTCTCTCCTTTAGTAGCTTCTAGCTGAACTGGAATTGTCAAAGACTGAGGACAACAATATCACAAAAATCATAGTAGTAGAATAGAACATTGCTTCATGAACATGCAAATTAAGAGCCAAAATGTAAATGATAGCCAAAAGATAGTTGTAAAAAAATGCTGGCCGGGCATGGTGGCTAGTGCCTAGAAGCCCAGCATTTTGGGAGGCCAAAGCAGGTAAACTGCTTGAGCCCAGGAGTTCAAGACCAACCTGGGCAACATAGCGAGACCTCATCTTTACAAAAAATGAAAAAAATTATCCAGGGTGGGGTGGCACATGCATGTGGTTCCAGCTACCTGGAAGGCTGGAGTCAGAAGAATTGCCTATGCCTAGGAGGTCAAGGCTCCAGTGAGTCGTGATCTGCCCCTGTACTCCAGCATGGGTGACAAAGTGACACTCTGACTTAAAAAAAAAAAAAAAGCTTAAAAGTATATTTTAATGAGAAGGCAAGAGCAAGGGTATCTAAACAAAGGGAGTACTAGGATGGAGCAGACATCCCAATAGAAGGCAAAGGTCACCACTTTGCTGCGCTGCTTTCTATGCCTTTCAGTCTAAAAACTATTTACTTCCAATTGTGAGATTAGGAAAGTCACTTGCAAACAAAAACTGACAATGACACCATCATAGTGCAGACCAGATCTTAGACCAGATTAAGCAATAATTTCTCAGGAAAGTAATATGGCAGGTAAGCCAGTGGGAGCTGCTTATAGATTATTATATAATTTATATAAACAAAGTTGGAGAGATAGGTAGAAATAAGGAACAGAGAAAAGAAAGTTGAAAATGAAATTCTCTAATATTTTTAACAGCCACAATGATCATTGTGTCAGTATTACTGTATAAGAGGAGCTCACAGCCGGGCTCAGTGGCTCAGCCTGTAATCCCGCGCCTTGGGAGGCTAAGGTGAGTGGATTGCCTGAGCCCGTGGGTTCGTGACCCGCCTGGGAAACTTGGTGAGACCTCATCTCTACAATAAATCAAAAAATTAGCCGGGTGTGGTAGCATGCGCCTGTACTTCCAGCTACTTGGAAGGCTGAGGCAGAAGGATCGCCGGAGTCCAGCAGGTCGAGGCTGCGGTGGCCAGGAGCGGCCACTGCACTCCAGTCTGGGCGACAGAGTGAGACTCCAACTCAACAACAACAACAACAACAAAAAAAGAGGAACTCACTCAGTTACAGAACAGTCTGCTAGAATCAAGCATGTACAGAATTATACTATTATCTTAAACTCCTTAGGACATTACTAATAAAACAATCAAAAAGGGTATTTTTCAGCTATAAAATGAGGGGATTAAACTAGATGATATCTAAGGTTTCTTTCAATACAATAATTCTAGTCTAGAGAAACACCAAGTCTTGATGTTAACTTAAGAGGAAAATATCAACTTCATAGATAAAGACTCTCTTTGACTCACCTGTAATAATTTGCCTTATTAACAGTATCTTCAGAAGAATCAGATCCTAAAAAAATTTCCCCAAACCCCCAAAAACCAAATCAGTAAAATAATTTTTATCAAAAGGGTTCAACTGAAAAAAATGTACTTGTTACAAAACAGATACTCATCTAGAAATATTTACTGAGCATCCACTATGTGGCAAGCACAATGATGGAAATGCCAGGCAATACAGAGAAGTGGTGAAAAGCACAGGCTCTGAAGCCCAGCTTCCTAGGTCTGACTCATGATTATGCCGTTCACTAGCTTTGCTCCCTTGGCAAAATTTCTTAACCTCTCTGTAAAATAAGTCTAATAGTAAAATCTCAGAGGTTTGACATGCATCTGAAATGAGTTATACAAGAAAAGCACAACAGTGCCTGAAATATAGTTAAATGTTCCTAAATATTAACTACTTTAATTATTTTGATTATTTTTTATAACACACTTGTTGCTCAGGAACTAATGATCTTAAGGGGGGAACACATTTGGTAATTTCAATAAAATCTAATAAGTGTTATGGTAAGCATACGGTGGTATATGGGACCTCAAAAGATGGCCATCCTTTCCAGTATATATTCTAAAAGATAAGCCAACTAGAGAGAATTTTTTCAATTCTGAGCTCAGCTCTTCTATAAGGCTTCCTCATCTAGTACCATTTACCTTGGATCCCTCTAAATACTGTAGTGATCCATCATGTTTTTTCTTATTGCTACTCTATCTTTCCAAAATATATTTACACTTACTTATAATTAGACATTCTTTCTTTTGCTCCCTTTATTAAGTAAGGTTCTTCAAGGTGAGAAGTGCATCTTTTACATTATTTATAACTCACCATAGGGCCCATCAAATTCACTTCCCAAAGCTCCCTGCCACATGTATAAATTATGACCAAGGTTTTGACAAAAATATATAAATAAGCAATCCAGCAATTATTATTTAAAAATTTAAAAATATGAGACCCTTACCCAATTCAATGTAGACAGACTTATTTTGAGATTGTATCTGTTTTGTCTTCAGAGATCTCAAAATTCCAAGGTTAGAGAGTGGGACACTAAGACTGGTTTCCTGCTAAGCAATATAGTAAAGAATGGTCAGCCAATTGTTGGCCAGATACTTCATACACATTTCCAATCACATCTAATAACAGGGTTGGCAACTAAGATGAATTCTTAAGAAGAATAAATGGTAACAACAGATCCTTAGCATTTCTAAGAACATTCAGTAAAGGAAAGAATATTTAGGGGTTGGATGTGGTGGCTCACATCCATAATCCCAACACCTTGAGAGGCCAAGGCAGGAGGAGTTTGAGGCTGCAATGAGCTATGGTCCTACCACTGTACTCCAGCCTGGGGGACAGAGCAAAACCCTGTCTCTAAATAAATAAAAAAAGAATATTTAAAAGCCCAACGTTACTGTGATAAAGCATTTCTTTTTCCTTTTAAACCCTTCTACAGTTCCTGAAAAATGAATGCTAGTACTACGGGAACTATTATTTTTAAGATCGAAATTATTCATTCACATATGAGTAAAAAGAGAGCAGGTCACTGCATTTTATTTGACAATTACATCTTTTAATTTTCAAATGTTTAAAAATGTCAGTGACCTTTTGGCTATTTTAGACAAGCATCAGAACAGAGAAAGCTCCAAAGCAAGGGAAGGACCTGTAGATCCCTTCTCTCTCTCTTTTATCTTTTTTTTTCTGTGAGACAAGGGTCTCACTATTTTGCCCAGGCTGGTCTCAAACTATTGAGCTCAAGTGATCCTCCTGCCTCAGCTTCCTGAATAGTTGGGATTATGGGCAAGTCCACCTTGTCCCACTGTAATGTCTTTTTTGACCACACCAGGTACCCTGACCTTCCCTGAACTCCTCTAATTCTTATTAGAACACTTGTCCAACCATCTTTCCTCCTTTACTGACTTTTCATATAAAGCCATGAGCATCTGGCACATTCACAAACTCACAATGCTCACTTGAGATGTTGCCAGAGTAATGAAAATGGTTTTACCAAGGTAGGATTTTCAGGTTCACTCTGTCGAAGTCTTTTGGCACGGTTTCTGTAGCCTGTACTTTGGATGACAGAAACTTCCTCCTTTAGATGTTCAGAAGAGTTATTTTCCTTTTTTGCAAAATTATAACTGTTTGCAACTGGGAATTATGAGAGAAAACATTTTTATAGTCAGAAAAAAAAGCATAAATTGTAATAAGAGAAACCAAGAGAAATTCTGTGTATGCTCTTTGTTGTGTTAAGACAATGCATTAAGGTTACTTATAATTTTTTTTTTTTAAATCAACTTGGACTGGGTGCAGTGACTCATGCCTACAATCCTAGCACTTTGGAAGGCCGAGGTAAGAGGACTGCATGAGCCCAAGGGTTCAAGATCGGCCTGGGCAACTTGGTGAGACCTTGTCTCCACAATAAATAAAAAAATTAGCAGGGTGTGGTGGCGTGTGCCTGTAGTTCCAGTTACTTGGAAGGCTGAGGCAGAGGAATTGCCTGAGCCCAGCAGGTCGAGGCTGTGATGGCTGTGAGCATGCCACTGCACTCTAGCCTGGGTGACAGAGTGAGACTCCAAATAAAAAACAAACAAATAAATAAATAAACTTGGAAATTCTACTCGTAGGGAACAAATAAATAACAAAAAAACCAAACACAGACACCATCAACATATTTCTGCTTGTTTTCCACTTCAACACTATTTGCCTTTTAACACTATCATTTCACTGAATTTAAGACACTAACAATGTAAGATGCACTATTATTTTCTGTACCACTAAGAAATAAAACACACTAAATTAAACAATGATACACCATCAACATTAAGATACTCCCAATTTCAGAGACGCTAAGCTGTGAAAAATGTGCATTTTAGGACTGATGAAATAAGATAGGAGTGATTTAAAAAATAGATTATAGGCCAGGCATGGTGGCTTATGCCTGTAATCCCAGCACTCTGGGAGGCCAAGGTGGGAGGACTGCTTGAGCCCAAGAGTTTGAGACCAGCCTGGGCAACACAGTGACTGTGTCTCTACAAAAAATCAAAAAATTAGCTGGGTATGGTGGCGAGAGCTTGTAATTCCAGTTATTCAGGAGGCCGAGGCAGAAGGATTGCCTGAGCCCAAGAGTTCGAGACCAGCCTGGGCAATAGAGTGAGACTTAGTCTCTACAAAAGAATCAAAAAATTAGCTGGGTGTGGTGGCAAGTGCTTGTAGTCCCAGCTATACAGGAGGCTGAGGCAGAAGGATTGCTTGAGCCCAGGAGTTCGAGGCAGGCTACAGTAAGCCATATTGGTATCACTGTACTCCAGTTTGGGAGATAGAGCAAGACCCTATCTCAAGAAAAAGAAAAAAAAGATTATAAATACAGACCTAAAATTAACGTAAACCAAAAGGTCTTATCACCCAATCACAGAAAATAACTGTGCAAACTTCCTGAGTTTTCATGGACAGCCACTTCAGTGTTGGCCTCTGGGACTATTTAACACTTACACTGCGAACCTGTGTCAAGCTCAAAAGCATGAATGATTTTCAATAGCTCTTCAACAAGTTGACTAAATCTTGTACTTTCTTGTAGGCTTCTGAAATTAAATTGTTTGAGAGACACATTCAGCAAATGATTATCAACTTTTTAAGGACACTAAAATAAGGAAAAATATGCAAACAAAAATAAGATGCAGCAAGAATAGAAAATTTCTATGTCAATATAATCATTGACAGCAGAATAATGTGTGGTAGTATTGTTTTTTATAACTTTTTTGTCATTCATTTAAGTCTGCCAAAAGTCTAAAACTACCTGATATAATACTACTGTGAATTCACAGTAGATACAAATCCACTGCATAGAGAAGTCACTAGTTTCCACATCTGAACCCTGCCCAATCCCTCACTGCTAGCTCTGCTTCTCAAGGATTTCTATCAAATGATTATATTATTTTGGAAGCATAGATAGATAATAATGTCCAAAGAGAGATCTGGATTTAGGAGAGAGAGATGAAAATATAATTCATTCAGTCCTTTAAATATCTGAGTGCCTACTATGTATTAAACACTAGAGAAATAATATTGACTGAGACAAAAGTACTGCCCTGGCAGAACTTACATTGTGGCAGAACAGATGCACAGTATATCAATATATTGTATGTATGAAAATAATTAGGTAGAAGTAAACACAGTGAGGAAAATTAAAGCAAGGTTACCAGACAATGGCAGCAGGGTGAAGTAGCACTACTTTAGCTAATACTGCAAATTCTTATATTACTCAGAAGCATTAGAAAACAGCAGTAACTGGCTAATACTTGTATAAGGCAGACATTCCATAAAACTTTCAGGAAAATAGCTTTAGAAATAATTTGCTATCTGCTAAAAACATTTTTATACATTTTTCTACTGATGAATGATTTTATAGGAACACCAGCTACATTATTAAAGAATTTCTACTTTTTCTTGCCATCATTACTTCCAACCTCTCATCATTACCCAAATAATATACCTCTTAGTTACAGCATTCTTACACAAAGGACACTGTGAAGGGCCTTTCTTCTGACGGAGAAGTTTCAGCATGCAAAATCTATAAATTATAAATTAAGAAAAGAATAATTCAAGTTAAGTTCTTTTGTAGAAAGAATACTCAACAGGCAGATATCCATGAAAAGATAATTTCAAGCCGGGCTCGGTGGCTCAGCCTGTAATCCCGTGCCTTTGGGAGGCTGAGGTGAGTGGATTGCCTGAGCCCGCGGGTTCGAGACCCGCCTGGGCAAGCGAGACCTCATCTCTACAATAAATCAAAAAATTAGCCG
>CAUYQG010227566.1:0-12257 GCA_963574415.1 Tarsius wallacei
GTGTTCATTAGAAATATTGGTCTGAGCCGGGTGCAGTGGCTCACATCTGTAATCCCAGCACTTTGGGAGGCAGAGGTGAGAGGACTGCCTGAGACCAGGGGTTTGAGACCAGCCGGGACAACGTGGTGAGACCTCGTCTCTACAATAAATCAAAAAATTAGCTGGGCGTGGTGGCGTGTGCCTGTAGTTCCAGCTACTTGGAAGGCTCAGGCAAAAGGATCCCTGAGTCCAGGAGGTCAAGGCTGCGGTGGCCGTGAGCATGCCACTGCACTCCAGCCTGGGTGACAGAGTGAGACTCCGGCTCAAAAAATAAAATAAAATAAAACAACGAAGTTTTATTGCAACACAGCTACGCTCATCATTTGAGTTGTGTATGGCCGCTTTTGTACCACTACAGCAGAGCTGAGTCACTGTGACAGAAGCCATGTGGCTGCAAAGCCTAAAACAGTTACTGCCTGGCCCTTTACAGTGTTGGCTTAGAGGTAGGTTCCCACTTTATAGATGGAGAACTGACAAACAGGTTCTTAAAACGGACATGTTTCTAGACAAACTGTGCTTGGAGCAAACCAGGAGAGAAGTGGGGGCACCGCCACGTACCTCGTAGAGCTTGGTGGCAACAAGTGTTCTACCAGTGGCATTGATTCCTTCCATAATTACTACCTGAAAGACAAGAGACAGAACAAGATTGCTAAGCCGGGGAGAGCAATGAGAGGTCTGCAAGACATTATTTCCAGGCAGTGAAAAGCATTGTCTAGCTACTCTCACTTTGTAATTATAAACTTAGGGTGTTTTTCTAGAAAACAAATTAAGGGGGTTTCATTAGTAATAATTATGCTCGACATAAATGGCCTAATTTTCACAACAATCCTATGAGGTCAGAATTATTTTCCCATTTTATGGATGAAGGCACTGTAGCTTAGAAGGTTAAGTACCTTGCCCACAGCCACACACCTCGTGGGGTCGAGCTGGGCAGTTGGACCCCAAAGCTAAGGTCAGAGCACACAGGCAAACATCGGAATCCCAACCTCGGTGTCTGCTCTTGGGCTGTGCGCCAGGCACCACACCTAATAGCATAAGATAGGAGCCGGAGAACAACAAAGCACACGTACTACAACGAAAAGAGCAAGTCTCTATCCTGGTGGAGACCCCTCCAATCTCACCTGTCCAGGAAACAGAGAATATTCTCTGAGCTCAGATAAATCCACTGGAATTCGAGCACCCGAGGAATGTTCCCGGTCTCCCTCAAGAATCACTGACTTGCTGTTTAGCTTTCCGTTGCTATCACAGCCAATCTGGCCCAGCAGAGTGACAGGCTCCTACCGAAGGAAGGTTTGCAGCATAAGAATGACAGTCTTTGGGGCAGGAGCCCAAATTTGGAAGTCAACAGGGCGAACAGCAAAGCAAATCACAAACAACAAATACTTTTTTGGCAGGACATCCCTCTGACCCTGAGATGACAGCATCATCACTGACTCTCGGGGTGGAAGAACTCTTAAGGGGCATCTGGTCTACCCCCCTCTCCCCCCAACATTTGAGCCTTCCTAGATGGATGCCAAAGCATAGGCATCTCCAGTGTATGGGAACTTGTCCCTGCCCCTGCGCCCACCCGAGGCAGTCCACTGCATCTTCAGATGGCTATAACTTCATAATAGCTAACATTTAGTGAGCGTACTGAATGCCAGGCTCTGATCTAAAAGCTTACATGTATTAACTCATTTAATCCTCATAACAACTTCAAGGTGGATATTACTGCACTCATTTTACAGTTGAGGAAAACAAGCAACAGAGGTCAGATAATTTAGTCAAGGTCAAACAGTAGATAAAACCTGGATTTGAAGTCCAGAAATTTGGCTCTAGAGCCATATCCATATCCTTAGTCACATACCACTTCGCCTCTTTTTTTTTTTAAGTTGGAGTCTCACTCTGTCGCCCAGGCTGGATTGCAGTGGCACGCTCATGGCCACTGCAGCCTCGACCTGCTGGGCTCCGGCGATCCTTCCGCCTCAGCCTTCTAAGTAGCTCGAATTATAGGCATGTGCCACCACGCCCGGCTAAAATTTTGATTTATTGTAGAGATGAGGTCTTGCCAAGTTGCCCAGGCTGGTCTCGAACCTGTGGGCTCAGGCAATCCTCTCACCTCAGCCTCCCAAAGTGCTGGGATTATAAGAGTGAGCCACCATGCCCGGCCTATCACACTGCCTCTTAACAGGAAGTTCTTTACTCAATTGAGCCCAAATCTCTCTCCCTCCAGCTTCCTCTGTCTGTTCCCACTCTTGGGGGCATAGAGTGGAAGTCTAGTCTTTCCCACATGATTGTGCATCCCTGCTCCCCTCCACCTCTTCCTCCCAAGTCCTCCAAAACTTCTTTCTATGGTATGGTTTTGCATATCTTCCCAGCTGGCCATTATTCTCTGGATGGTAACATAGGGCAAAAGTGCCTTAACACAAGGGTCCTCAATGCCTGTGGGTTGTGGATCGGTACCACACAGCAGGAGGTGAGCGGCAGGCGAGTGGAGCTCTGTCTCCTGCCAGATCAGGAGCGGCATTTGATTCTCATAGCAGTGTGAACCCTATTGTAAACTGTGCCTGCGAGGGACCTAGGTTGCATGCTCTTTATGAGAATCGAATGACTGATGATATTTCCTCCACCGCCTATCCGTGAAAAAATCATCTTCCACAAAACTGGTCCCTGATGCCAAAAAAGTTGGGGACCGCCGCCTTAAAGAATCTTCTAGAACACATCTCCCCTTAGACTTGAAAATGTTCCAGAGAGAAAGCACTGGTATAAGCACCAGATTGAAGCATGAGATAAGGATTCTATTGGCAGCAGTTTGTCTAGGGTAGACTGTGAGTCACTGCCCAGAGAACGAGACTCTGGAAAGCCAGCCTCACTGCTGTCCTCATATCTGGATACTTGGGTGCTTCTATCTGTGGGAAGTCTCCAGGGGAGTACCTGCCTCACCACCAAGGGGAAAATGGCCTTCAACCTTTGCTTATGTTCAAGACCCTAATTCAAGTGGGAAGAAAACTCTGGTCACAAAACCAGAGAGCACGCATAAGTTTTTCTTCAGAAGGACCCATGTTTACAAAACTCATTCGAGGTAGACATTCAAATAGAACATAGACAAAAAATGAAAAAGGACGGCTCTTACTTGTGCTGGAACTATCAGAGGAGTGAAAGCCTCAATCTTGTAATGTTCCTTGAGTTCATGGCCAAGTTCTTCTATCTTACAGGTCAGAACTGCAATTCGAAGTGAAAAAGTGTTATGTTTAAGATATCTCACTTGCTGAGAAAATATAGCACATTGTAAAATATTAAAATCAGTCATTTTAAAGAAGGAGGAAGGGTATCTGGGACAACTGGCCAATTTAAACCTTCTAAAGTCCTAGCCAAGTTTCCGATATTTGATTGTTAAATCTGGTCCTCCATTTGGCCAGAGATCCTGGAGTACAATCCTGGGTAGTCAGTGTGAACCCCCACTGCCAAGTTTCTCCTTTTTTTTTTTTTTTAAAGTAAGAGTCTCACTCTGTTGTCCAGACAGACGTGCAGTGGCACGATCACCGCAGCCTAGATCTCCTGGGCTCAGGTGGTCCCCCTGCCTCAGCCTCCTGAGTAGGTGCGACTACAGGTGTACATCACCGTGCCTGGCTAATTTTGTAGAGATGAGGTCTTGCTATGTTGCTTAGGCTGGTCTTGAGCTCCTGGGCTCAAGCAATCCTTCCGCCTTAGCCTCCCAAAATGCTAGGATGACAGGTGTGAGCCACCGCGCCTGGCTGAGTGTATCCTTTACTCAGGTCCGCACTGAGGTTTCAGGGAAGTCAAGGCCAACCTCAAGACCTTCCAAGGAAGAAACCATCAATATCTTTAAGTGGAATTCCCTTACATAGTTTAAGTTACATTAGGAAAAACATTACAGGGAATGTTTTTCCTTTGGCAAAGTGATGCGACTTGGGAGGGTTACTGATGGTATCCCCGGTGTCCCTCCATGAACAGAGCTTCCATGAGGACATCTACCAACTTGTATATTCAAAGACAACCTTGGAACATGCTTGACCAGCTTAGCTGAAGCTTTCTTGCATACTCTAAATCCTTCCAAGTGGTTTTTATATTCAGCAGAATTTCAAAGGGAAAAACACTCACCTTCTCGAATGTCTGGGAGCTTCTGAAACATGAATTTGTAGCTCCCAGTTAGCGCCTCTGGACACCCCAAGACCTTCAGGCTGATGTTTCCAGCTCCTCCTCTTCCTGACCAAGACACTCCCTGTGCTGAGCCAAAAGTGGTAACCACCTCTCCTCGGTTATTTCTCAAGTTGTACTTCTGGGAGGGAGTCGCACTAGTTGGAAGCAAAAGAGGTTAACGTTACTGTGTTCTTATCCAAAGGGAGAGAGTACGAAAGTGAGGTTTCCTTTTGGAAATGGGGATTGAAGAAAGGGAAGTTGGCCTTACACTTATAAATCTAATCAGCTTAATAGGGTTGGACATACCCAGACCTTTAAGGAATTTTAGGAATGAGAGGCTGAGAAACACCAGGCTGAGGAATAGCAAACACTTTTAGAAAAGTTTAGAGACAAGCAAATTTTAAAAGGTTGTCTTTCTCCTGGCATTAAAACTAAACAAAGCAAAGCAAAACCCAAACTCTGAACTGATTAAAAAGCAAGTTTCAAGTACCATTTTCTTTTCTTCTTATGAATTCTTAGCAATTAATGACAACAGCACCTGAGCCTGGAACCATGGATAAGCCAAAAGTCGCTGAGCATATAGAAAAACTCACAATAGAGTTCAAGGTAGAAACAATAAAATGAAGTTAAACAAAAGTAATCAACTTTCCCCAGTGTCCACAAAGGTGGAGATGTAATGAATTCAGTCTACTGATGTGTAAACATTCCCATTTTCCAAGGCTCAACTGACAAGTTCTCATATTTCCACTGCCTGACTGGCAAAGCATACCTCCAAGAACACATGGATGTGTAGATATGCTTAGCGAAGTCTTCTAATCCTTTGGTTGTGAACACAGTGTTCAGAGACGTCTATTTAAAACAGCCTTTGTTTAATGCGCTAAAACTCTGCAGGAACCTGTTTTACATGGAGCACCATCACAATTGGTGCCATTATCCTTGCTTCTACAGAGCAGCTACAGAAAATGAGCTCAATTAATTATCTCTGTTTCCACTGCTGCCTTTACCTGAATAATTTAGAAGCTACTTTCACAAATTACAAAACCAGTTTCTGCTGTCAGCTTTATTAAAGTGTGCATTAAAAAAATGACAAGGCAGCATTCTGTGGTCTTTTTCAAGCTCCTCCCTGTGAAGTTTCCTAGGACATCCATGAGAGCAGGCCCTTTAACGCAATGCCACGCTCACGCGAGGTCAGATGTAAACAGATCTCCAGGTTTCAAAGAGGATGTAACTCCTGTAATGATGCTGGCACACCTGTGAGAACCATCCCTACTTGCTAGGTTGCAAAGATGCCCTTGTAAGTCTAGAAAGCTTGCTTCCAGAAACACTTTTGAGAACTCCCCAAAGTCAGGTTGTCCTTCAAAATCCAAGACCATCACGCAGCGGTGGCTCATGCCTGTAATCCAAGCACTTTGGGAGGCGGAGGCAAGAGGACTGCCTGAGTCCAGGGGTTCGAGACCAGCCCGGACAACTTGGCAAGACCTCGTCTCTACAATAATTCAAAAAAATTAGCCGGGTGTGGTGGTGTATGCCTGTGGTTCCAGCTACTTGAAAGGCTGAGGCAGAAGGATCCCCTGAGCCCAGCAGGTCGAGGCTGCTGTGGCTGTGAGTGTGTCACTGCACTCCAGCCTGGGGGACAGAGTGAGACTTCAATTAAAAAAAAGAAAGAAAATCCAACGACCACTCACTCTGAATGACTGCAGAGCTTCCATTCCCCTTTCTAAAGTGACAGTACTGCTCCCAAGCCACCTCCTGGAGTGGCAGCTTCTAAGAACCCCTCTACTCAGCAGAACACTTACTATGGCATTCCCTAATATGAGACCTGTCATTTACGGATTTTGAAAACTCACATGTGATCTTTATGGATTTATGTACAATGGTGGCAGCAGGGATAAGATACCAATTAAATCAGGGTAGATTCACAGTGACAAGAAAACTCTCAAAACTAGTTGGAACCTGAGCGAGCAATGATAAACAGGTTATGAGACATTATGAACACAGATATGTGCTTTTCTTTCTTAAAAATAAATACTTTAAGAGAAAGGAAGGAAGGAAGAAAGAATGAATCCCAACAAAACACCAACTAAAGCAGGTGAAAATGATTTGCGTCTACTGGGAAAACTTGTAAGACTTCTTGACTTCTGAATAGACAGGTTGTTTTCAATAGAAGATATCAGTTCCCAATCTAGGAAATGAGCCTTAGAAAAATGGGTGGGAACTAAGTTCCTTAACTCCTGTCAGAAACAGTAATTTTCCACAAAGGAAGAGAAAGCAGGATAGGCAGAGAGCAATAGCCTCCCAGCCAATCCACTGCAGACATAAACGCCCGCCACGGTTAATAAGTCACTCTGTTGTTAGCCTTCATCACATCGCGAGAGAAAGGGGGGGATGGCTGCTTTTTTGGCACTTGAATTAATCATGATCCATACCACGAAGAGAAACTTGATGGTGAGAAGAGCTGATGGGGGCTATGAGTAGACATGCTCCTTTTTGTGAGGGGGGTCTCTGGGGTGGTGACAGCTCGCTTCTGAGAACCCTAGAAACGAAACAGAAAACAAGACCCGGGTCACTCTAGAACCAAGCTACTAATAAAGTGTATGGTCCCTTAGGAAGGAAGGGGAAAACCATAGTCAAATGAAGGGCACCAAATAGGACTGGGTCAGCTCTCTCCTCAAGGCCCGGTCACTGTCCCCATTTGGAAGGCAATTATGAAAAGTGACAATATTTTCCCAAAAAAGATTGCCAAGGCAGGCCATCTGCCCTGTCCGATTCTTCCTGTACCCATCTCTCTCTGTTTTTAGACAGATCAGAGTTGTGTGAGCATACTGCTTTGACCTGTGCACACATTTTCCTGAGAAGGGACAGGACCGTGTTACCACTTATTTTGGCAAAGTCTACAATTTCAAAATTAAATAACAGAATGACTCCAGGCAAATAACATGGTTGAGCTCATACTTGGAAAGTAGTTAGCAAACACCTCATTGATAGTCACTTCTGGGTTTGCCTTTTTAAAAATTTTTTTATTTTGGCTCATCAGCAAGAATTTAAAGATAAGAAACTTAATGCTCCCTAAAGGCTAGGATAACTGATTTTAACAGAGAAAAGACAGAATCTTAGTCTGCAGAAGCTTTTCCTGCCCTAGGGCTCCCCCTGGCTGCGAGTTTAAATTATGCCTCTAGGCTGCCAACTGGTGGTGAAAAACAGGACAGAATGTGACAACCGGTTCAAAACCATCATTGATCTCTCACAGAAACAAAGATCTGAGTATCACATGTTCTCACTCATATAGTGGACCTTGAACATCTCTCATAATACTGTAAGAAAAGGATTGACAGTGGTGGGAGACTATGGGGGGGTAGGGAGGGGAAGGGAGGTGGGATTAACAGTAGTCAATATCTGTCTGGGGACACATCCCTTATCAACAAAGGTGCCTGAATGATGCATATTTGTATACCTAACCCTTAACTGTACTCCACAATTTTAAAATAAAAAATATGTTAAAAAAAAAAAGCTGCAATGGAAACTAGATTACCCCTTTGGGTCCCCTCCCGCTGTGGGAGCTTTCTGTCCTCGCTATAAATTCTGCTTAAAAAAAAAACCAAAAAAACCCATCCTCATACAATAGCCATATTTAAATATTCCTGAATGGTATTTTAATATGTTTAGAATTTTAAATGTATACAAATTGTGATAGTTATATCTTCATTTAAATATAAACCTAAGGCTGGACTCGGTGGCTCAGGCTGTCATCCCAGCACTTTGGGAGGCTGAGGCGGGTGGACTGCCTGAGCCTGTAAGTTTGAGACTAGCCTGGGCAACTTGGCGAGACCTCGTCTCTACAATAAATAAAAAAATTAGCCGGGCATGGTAGTGCGCGTCTGTAGTTCCAGCTACTTGGAAGGCTGAGGTGGAAAGATCACCTGGGCCCAACAGGTCAACGCTGGGGTGGCCGTGAGCGTGCCACTGCACTCCAGCCTGGGCGACAGAGTGAGATTTCAACTCAAACAAATAGACAAACAGATAAATAAAAACCTAAGTATTTTGATTTTTTCCCTCTATATTACCATTTTCCCACATTGTTATAATAATCTGTCCTTTTTAGTAGCTTCTATTTGATTGAATTGACATATAATAATTTACATAAATACTTCTCTATTGCTGGATTAGGGTTATTCATAGTATTTGGTGATTACAAATAATGTTGAAACACACATTTTCATGGACACAGCTTTTGCTATAATTTGCATTATTTCCTCAGGAGAGATTATTTTTCTAGGGAGACATTGGGTCAAAGGATAGAAAATATTTTATAGTTTTAGTATATTTTCTCAAACTACTTTCCCAAGAGATTTTTTTTTTTTGAGTTGGAGTCTCATTCCATCGCCCAGGTTGGAGTGCAATGGCAAGCTCACGGCCACCGCAGCCTCAACCTGCTAGGCTCAGGTGATCCTTCTGCTTCAGTCTTCCAAGTAGTGGGAACTACAGGCATGCACCATCATGCCCGGCTAATTTTTTGATTAATTTTTGATTTATTGTACAGATGAGGGCTCGTCAGGTTGCCCAGGCTGGTCCTGAACCCATGGGGCCAGGCAATCCTCTCGCATCTGCATCCCAAAGTGCTGGGATTACAGGCATAAGCCACTGCACCCAACTCCCAAGATTCTCCTAATATACAGTGGACTTTAGTATAACAGGGCCAATGTTAGAAGCAGGGATATTTCAAGAGAATAACAGGTCTGTCTCCTAGGACATAGCAAGGTGATGACAGCACTTTGGTAAAAAACGCAGAGTCTAGTCATTCTAGACCTAGGTCTTAGTGGTGGTTTTATGTGTTAACATGCCAATTGCAGTTAAAGTTTTCAGGGATGACCTTCCTTTCACCAAGCTCATGAATTCATTATTAACACTAAGTGCCAGTTTATTCCTTTTTAATGAGAAATATAGTCACCAAGGGTACCTTATCCTAGGGTAAGCACATTCACATACCACATGGAAAATCAAATTATAACCAAGGCTTATTTTAACCAGTTTGTTAGTTTACTAGAAATACAACAGCTGAGGGCATGGGAAATTCAAATCTTCAGACTAACACATCCTCTCCCTGTTAGACAGGACACATGGAAACCATATTATAAGCAGATTTATGGTGGGCATGGAGGCAAAAGAAAAGCTGTCCATGGCACTCGTGAAATATTTAATGGTCATAAGCTAAAACCACTGATGCGTTCACCTCTGTAACAGAGGCACACCTGTCCCCAAGACCTGACAAAGGTCAGCAACCTCACCATGGCACCGTTTGTATGGGAAAGGCCAGTGTTCGCACTTTCACTCTTTTATCATGCTGCCATTGATGCAAGGCCTAACAATGACTGAACAGCTTCCACGTGATGGATACTGTTCTAAGCATTTTACGTATCTCTAACCCAGGTACATGTGTCTCTTATGAGCTTCAGATTTATATTTCCAATTGTTTGTTCAACATTTGAATCTAATTCATTTGGCTTATATTTCATAGTTACAAACTTTGACTCATAAGTCTCCTAAGTACTTCCATAGCAGGAATGGGGTGTCCCAAATATGGTATTTCAGTCACTGGAAGGGCATTAGCTTACTGAGAGTTGGATTACTGTGAGTCTCCAAGAATATGATCAACTCTAGAATTAGATCAACTCTGAATTTGTGAAGCTGTCAGCCAGATCAACACTGTTTGTGCTTTCAGATATTGCAATTCTGTGAAATCTCACCTAGAGAGCCAAAGCCAATCAAACTCCTTCATTCACTGATCTTTCTTTTTTTGAGTTGGAGTCTCACTCTGTTGCTCAGGCTGTAGCTGGAACCACAGGCATGTGCCACCACACCCTGCTAATTTTTTGATTTATTGTAGAGACGAGGTCTTACCAAGTTACCCAGGAGTTTTGAACCTGTGGGTTCAGACAATCCTCTCACCTCTGCCTCCCAAAGTGCTGGGATTACAGGTGCAAACTACTGCGCCTGGCCACAGATCTTTCAACGATTAATGTGTCAGGCACTGGGAAAACAGTAGTGAACAAAACTACGTGTCCATCCTCAAGGACCTTCCATTCTCTCTCTCTTTTTTTTTTTTTTGAGTTGGAGTCTTACTCTGTCACCCAGACTGGAGTGCAGTGGCTGCTCCCGGCCACCGCAGCCTCGACCTGCTGGGCTCCGGCGATCCTTCCGCCTCAGCCATCCAAGTAGCTGGAACTACAGGCGTGCGCTACCATGCCCGGCTAATTTTTTATTTATTGTAGAGATGAGGTCTTGCCAAATTGCCCAGGTGGGTCTCGAACCCACGGGCTCAAGCAATTCACTCACCTCGGCCTCCCAAAGCGCGGGATTACAGGCTGAGCCACCGAGCCCAGCCTCTCTCTTTTTTTTTAAGTTGGAGTCTCACTCTGTAGCCCAGGCTGGTGCACAGTGGCACGCACCCGGCCCCCACAGCCTTGACCTGTTGGACTCCGGCGATCCTTCTGCCTCAGCCTTCCAAGTAGCCGGAACTACAGGTGCGCGCTACCACCACCCCTGGCTAATTTTTGATTTATTGTAGAGACGAGGTCTTGCCAAGTTGCCCAGGTGGGTCCCGAACCTGTGGGCTCAAGCAATCCACTAGCCTCGGCCTCCCAAAGTGTTAGGATTACAGGCTGAGCCATTGAGCTCAGCCAGATAATGTTTTTTTTAAAAAACGCTACTTGTAGGCTGGGCTTGGTGGTTCACACCTATAAGACCAGTACTCTGGGAGGCTGAGGTAGGAGGATTACTTGAAACCAGTCTGGGCAACACAGCGAGACCTTATCTCTACAAAAAAATTAAAAAATTAGCCAGGTGTGGTGGTGTGTGCCTGTAGTCCCATCTACTCAGGAGGCTGAGCCCAGGAGGCTCTGGCCACAGTGAGCTGTGATGGCACCACTGCATTCTAGTCCGGGTGACAGAGCGAGATTACAACTTAAAAAAAAAAAGCTACCTGTAGAACGCAATGTCCGAACTCTGTATATTTACCTTAGAGGGTGTGGTATAAGAGTTCAAGAGGGTTTCCTCTTCTTCCTCCACTTCAATTCTAAAAACACTGGTTAAGAAAAACAATAATAAACATTCATCTAAGGCAAGGCCTGATTAAATTAGAGATCTGAATATTAGGTAACCTTTAATATTTGTTTTTAAATTACACATGTAGCCAAATCATCAGACACAACAAATTATCAGATACAAACGTGGCTTGGCGCAAAGAAGTTCAGCAGAAAAGGATACAGTTCTTGAATAGAAACGATGTCTCTTGCCCCTGCATGTCCACTGTCCTTGTAGGCACTGTGTCGGGCTTTGGACAATCTTTTGCTCAGAAACTGAGGAATAAAAGATAGTGAACATATTCTCTATAATCAAGTAACAGGGGAGGCATTTCCCATAGCCTTGAAGTAATAACAGGCATTCAAATTATAATCAAAGATAAAAAAATCCTCAAAGAATTAAGACACATACAGACTAAAAACAGACTTATACTGTGACTGTTTACAACACATAACAATTCAAATAATACCAATTATTTGGTGAAGATTTGCCTCCTGCTGTGAAGTTTTAGGTGCTTTACATCTACTCTCTAATTTTTATAACAATCATAAAAAATATGGATTATTAGAACCAATGACAGACAAGGAAACCGAGGCTCAGGGACATTAAACAGTCTGTCCAAGCTCACATCGGGACTGGAAGCCAGGCCTGATCCCAAAGCCCACGCTCTTCTCAATATCTCACAATGTCTTCTTCATGCAGAAATGGAGAATCACATTACAGGGCTATTTTGCTTACATTTTGTGCTTACCTCACGCTCAAAAGAGTTCAGGATCTCCGAGGTAAGATGAAACTTATTTGTGCTGGTGCAGAAGGCGAGAAGTTCACCGACCATTCCCTCCTTATTTTGTCCATACAGAACACAAAGCTCTACTACTGTAGGGAGGAAAATCGGAAATGTAAGAACTTAGTTCATTTCTTGCAGCTTTCATCTTGAAAAGCAAAAAAAAAATACACCCGCTTTACCTTCAAGATGTATCCCATCCAGAGTCCAACCACTT
>CAUYQG010227569.1:0-16534 GCA_963574415.1 Tarsius wallacei
TTTGTGTGCACCTAATTGAAGTAGGTTCTGAACGATTAAATGACATCCCACTGGCTCAAATTAACAAAGGAGAGGTTTATTAGTCAAGGCTCTGCTGGCCAGTGGCCGCTTGCAGGGAACTAGTTCCGAGCAAGGGCCCCAAGCTGCAACACAGGGCTGTCTTATATAGTTTAGATTTACATCCTGGCAGGCTAAAGATAGAACTTGGGACTTCCCAGGGCTCTTATCACAACATTCTGGAGGCGTGGGCAAGCAAGCAAGTTTACAGAAGCAGATGTCGCTGGTTATGCAGGTGCGGTGGATAAGGGTACAATTAATTGCGTAATGTCTGCAGAGAAAGTTTCCAGGAGAGGAGTAATGCCTGCCTCGAGGTTAGAGCTATTACTGCTTTTCCCCCTTACACTTCTTTCTTTGTTCTCTTTGTTCCTTCTTACATTATGATATGGCCTTCAAATATACAAAGCAAAAATTCACAATGATAAGAAATTGATAGAATAAGAAAACACTTAGTAAAGAAATAGAATATTTGAACAACAAAATTAACAAAATCAGACTTATAGGTATATGTCAAAGACTCTACCCAACAGTTACAGAATATATAGAACATTTTTAAAATAACCGTATACCTGAACATAAAGCAAATATTAATAAGTTTTTGAGGGTTTTTTTTCCATTGGAGTCTCACTTCGTTGCCCAGACTGGAGTGCAGTGGCATGCTCACAGTCACCCCAACATCGACCTGCTGGGCTCTGACTATCCTTCCGCCTCAACCTTTCAGGCAGCCGGAACTACACCCAGCTAAATTTTTTTGTTGTATTATAGAGACGAGGTCTCGCCAGTTGCCCAGGCTGGTCTTGTACCCACAGGCTCAGGCAATCCACTCGCCTCAGCTTCCCAAAGTGCTAGGATTACAGGCTGAGCCACCGAGCCCAGCCTATTAATAGATTGTAAAGAAATAAGTTCAGGCCAGACATAGGAGCTCATGCCTGTGATCCTAGCACTTTGTGATGCCAAGGCAGGAAGATCACTGAAGTCCAGGAGTTTGAGTCAAGCCTGGATTATATAGTGAGACCTAGTTTCTACAATGAAAAAAAAATAGTGGGATTTTGTGGTATATATCCATAGTTCCAACTTGTAGGGATGCTGAGGTGGGAGGATCACTTGAGCCTCTGAGTTCAAGATTACAGTGAGCCATGGTTGTATCACTGCACTTCAGCTTAGGGAAAAAAGAATTCTACCCAGAGAAGGGAGAGGAGGGGAGAGGGGAGAGGAGGGGGAGAGAAAGGAGAGGGGAGAGGGGAGAGGGAAGAGGAAGAGAATATGTTCTTTGATCACAATGCAATTACGCTAAAAGTCAGTAACAAAAAGAAAACTTGAAAAAGACCCATTAAGGAAATTAAGAAATACACTTCTAAGCAGGTCAAATAAAGAAGCATAAAAGAGATTTTTAAACATTTTAACTGAAAAATAATAAACAATACTCTATATTATAACCTGAGATTAAACTAATGGAATATATGTATATTTATAGCCATAATTGCTTATATTAGAAAAGTAGAAAGACTGAAAATCAATGAGCTAAACATTCTTCAAAAGTTAAAATAGAAACACCAAAATAAACTCAAATAACACAGAAGAAAAGAATTAATATGAGAAAGAGCTAAAAATGTAATTTAAAAATATAAAAGATGACTGAAGAGGCTCTTTATGTACCCTTTTGAAATGATGTCTAAAACATTGTTAAGAAAGAAGTAGAAACAGTGTGTGCAGTCTATTGTTTGTGTGAAAAGGTTTTATTTTATTTTATTTATTTATTATTTTTTTTGAGTTGAAGTCTTACTCTGTTGCCCAGACTGGAGTGCAGTGGCATGCTCCCGGCCACCGCAGCCTTGACCTTCTGGGCTCTGGCAATCCTTCCGCCTCAGCCTTCCAAGTAGCTGAAACTACAGGCGGACGCTACCACACCGGGATAATTTTTGATTTATTGTAGAGATGAGGTCTCGCCAAGTTGCTTGAACCCACGGACTCAGGCAGTCCACTCATCTGGGCCTCCAAAAGCACTGGCATTACAGGCTGAGCTACAGAGCCCGGCAAAGATTTTATTTTATAGGGACAGAGAGAGACAGAAACAGAGAGACACAGAAAAAATATGAATGTGTTTGCTCCCAGACTGTCTCTGGAAGTATACATAAATTGCTTTCAGACCGGGTATGGTGCTTCCTGCCTATAATCTCAGCAATCTGGAAGGCTGAGGCAGCAAGATCCCTTTAGGCCAGGAGCTCAAGATCAACTTGGGCAACAGAGAAACCTTGTCTCTACAAAAAATGTAATAATTAGCCAGGAATAATGGCACAGATGGGAGTATCGCTGCAACGAGCTATGATTGTGCCACTGATACTCCAGCTTGTGCAGCAGAGCGAGACCCTTACTCAAAACACACACAAAACAAACAAACAAACAAATACCCCCTAAAACAAATTGCTTCTCAAGGAGGAGGTAATCAGAGGACAGGTAAAGGAAGAAAAGTTTCACGGTTTATACTCTTCGTATTTTCTGAGTCCTAAACAAAATGAAAATCATTTTTTTGCAAAGTAAATAAATAAAAATTTTAAATTGAAAAAAGATTATTTTTATCTTTACATTCTTGCCCATTACCAGCATAACATTGTACAGCAGATTTGTAGAACTAGTTTCATCATGGATAACTGAAACTTTATACACATTGAACAGCAGCCCTCCCATATTGCTCTTCCCATAGTCCCAATAAGCCACCATTCTACTTCTGGTTTCTATGAATTTGATGACTTTAAATGTCTCATATAAGTGGAATCATGCAGTATTTGTCCTTGTGTGTCTGACTTATTTCACTTATTATAATATCCTTAAGGTTCATCCATGTTGCCACATACAACAAGATTTCTTTCCTAGCTGGGTTTGGTGGCTCAGCCTGTAATCCCGCGCTTTGGGAGGCTGAGGTGAGCAGATTGCCTGAGCCCGCAGGTTCGAGACCCGCCTGGGCAACTTAGCGAGACCTCATCTCTACAATAAATTAAAAAATGAGTCAGGCGTGGTAGTGCATGCCTGTAGTTCCAGCTATTTGGAAGGCTGAGGCAGAAGGATCACTGGAGCCCAGCAGGTTGAGCCTGTGGTGGCTGGGAGCTTGCCACTGCACTCCAGTCTGGGCGACAGAGTGAGACTCCAACTCAAAATATATATATATATGTATTTCTTTCCTTTTACAGGCAGAATAATATCCCACCGAATATGTACGCACATTTTCTTTATCCATATATCTGATGATGGGCATTTAGGTTACTTCTATATCTTGGTTATTATAAATAATGCTGCAATGAACATGAGAATGCAAATAGCTCTCCAAGATCCTGACTTCAATTATTTTGGATAAATGAGATTGCTGGATCATATGACAGATAGCATTTATATGTAATTTATAGATATTATATGATAACATATAATATATATTTTAATATATTATATAATTATAATTTTACATATTTTTTATATTTCAGTGGCACAATTATAGCTCACTATAGCCTCAACCTCCTGGGCTCAAGGGATCCTCCCACCTCAGCCTTCTGAGTAGCTTGGATTACAGGTGCACACCATCACACTTGTCTTATTTTGTTTTATTTTGTAGAGATAAGGTCTTGCTATGTTGTCCAGGCTGGTCTCTAATTTCTGACCTCAGGTGATCCTCCTGCCTTAGCCTCCCAAAGTGCTAAGATTACAGACATAAGCCACCACACCTGGTCAACAGTAATCTTTTTAATTTTTTGAGGAAACTTTATACTGTTTTTGATAGTGGCTGCACCACTTTACATTCCCATCAACAATGCACAAGAGTTTCAATTTCTTTGCACCCTTGCCAACTTGTTACTTTTTTGTTTTTTCAATAATAGTCATCCTAACATATGAAGTATCTCATTGTGGTTTTGATTTGTATTTTCCTGATGATTAATGATGTTGAACATCTTTTCATATACCTCTCAGCCATTTGTGTGTCTTCTTTGAAGGAATATGTATTCAAGTCCTTTGCCCACTACACATTTTTTTCTCTATTGAGTAGTAAAATTTCTTATATATTTTAGATATTAACTCCTTACCAGATATATAGTCTGCAGATATTTTCTCCGTTCCATGGATTGGCTTTTTCCTCTAGTTCGCTTGTTTGTTTGTCTTTCTGTGCAGAAGCTTTTGTATTCTATTTAGATCCACAATATTCAGTCTGCTCATTAGCTGCCATCTGGGATTGTATTGACTGGCAAAGGACTGTAGAATAACCGAACATTTAGGAACTGTCCATACAATATAAAGAGTCTGAGAAGATGTGAGCAATTGCCCAAAGGGCAGTTAGTCATTTTATGCCTCCAGAAACATCTGCTATGTGTTCAAAGCTGTCCATGTAACTTGTGATCAAAGGAAACCTGAGAATAGGTCTTTGGAGGTGAAGAGCAAGTCCCAGAGTGATTCTGCAGTGAGACCATGATGATCAAATTGACATGAAAGGAAAGATTTAGTAACCTCAGGAGAAAAGTCAAGAACCTTGCTTAAGCCACAGGAGTTTTAAGATTCCTTCTCTTCCGCAGAAGCCCATTGGGTCCAGGTCAGAGGTGAAGTGACTAAATTCCCACTCTCAGAGAAGAGATTTCCTCCTGAAAAGAAATGAAATCCCTGCGACTAGCAATTTCAATTTCCCTCTAATCATGCCCCTTATTTGGTCCAAGCGGAGGGGGCTGATTGCTCAAAGGCTTTAAAATTGTGAGATGAAAAGCAGAATCCTTAGAATAACATTTTGTCCACATTCAATCAATCATTTTTCACTCTACACTTCCCACAATCCCCATTGAGGCAAGAACAAGGAGCTCTCCGATTATCTCACTAGATTCTCCAGAACAATCAAAAATTTCTCAAAATCAAATCATCTTAATTCACTTTATTTAAAGAGGAATGCAGAGATGGCATTCCACCTGATGGTGTCCAGGAGAAGAAATGCAGGTATAAGAATTGAACAAACAACTGGAATAAGAAAAAGAAAAGAAAGAAAATGAAGGGTTGAGAGGGAGAGAGGAAGGGAATGAAAAGAACAGGGAAAGTTAATGTTCCAGAGGCCTGGGACTCACTGCCTTAGAAAAATGGTCAAGAGAAATTTTTCTGCTTCTCACTAATTTAGAGGCAATAGGAGCACCATGTGAAAAAACAAAACTGAAGAGTTTCTGTCTACACAGGAATAAGTTCTCTCAAGGGTAACGGTGTCATTTACTGCTTCGGGAGAATTTTGTTATTATTATTAATAACATTACTATTATTCCAACTTATTCCAGGTCCCTTCTTTAGCATCACAAAACTCCCTGAAAATGACTTCCGTCTTCTTTGATCCTTTTTGAACCCCTTCCATTTTCTTTGCATTATAATACACAGGCTAGCAATACAGTGCACTATAATTTTCCCCCATTGAATGTACCATCTCCTCTTTCCAAAAATAGACTAGTGTGATTATTGAGTGGGTCTGGGTACTTTGTGCTTCATCTTTTCTTGCTATGACTAGACAGCACTTTTTTATTCTTATGATAACTGAAACATTGGAACAATCATTGTCCTACAGAGGAGCTGATCTTGGAGCAATTGTGCTTTGTATCACTTCATCCCCTTTGGGAACAAGATCATTTTTAAAATAATGACTTCTTCAGCAGTTTATTATCAGCCTGAAGTCATTTTCACACCTCAGAAGTGAAGCCTTAATGAGCAGAGAAATTAAAGAGTCAAAGTCTGCTAGTGTCTTCTTAAATGGCTTCTTAAATGGTAGCATTTTGGCACCTTATTTGAAGATGCACTTCCAAAAAGGAGCTGCATCACACTCATCTTGTTCTCCAAGTGACCTTTAGGTAATGAACCTCAAAGTTTCCTCCTTTCTGCCACACAACTTCACCCCCTTCTTTTCCATGCTGAGGAGATGTCTGGCTAGATGATCAGGTGGTGAATAATGAAATTATGTTAGCATAATGAATTTACCTGGCCCAATCCTGAAAGCACAGTAGTTGATCCATTAAAAATCTTCCTAGCCGGGCTCGGAGGCTCAGCCTGTAATCCCGCACTTTGGGAGGCTGAGGTGAGTGGATTGCCTGAGCCTGCGGGTTCGAGACCCGCCTGGGCAACGTGGCGAGACCTCATCTCTACAATAAATCAAAAAATCAGTCGGGCATGGTAGTGCGTGCCTGTAATTCCGGCTACTTGGAAGGCTGAGGCAGAAGGATTGCCAGAGCCCAGTGGGTCAAGGCTGCAGTGGCCGGAAGCAGCCACTGCACTCCAGTCTGGGCCACAGAGTGAGACTCCAACTCAAAAAAAAAAAAAAAAAAAACCTTCGAGATTGAATAGTGGCCACATATCCCCAACCCTCACTACCACAGAAACTCCCTACCAAATCTATAAATTTCTAGGTATCTTTTAGAAACACACTCAGATACCACTTGCTCTTGTAACTTTCTAACTGTCTCTAAGAGTTAGCTGCTTTCTCTTCAGTGCTCCTAAATTGCTTGGTTCTTCTGTCTATTATTTGAACATATTATTGTGATTATTGTGGTTTTAATAGTCTATCCAGATGTCTGTCTTTCCCTCTGGGCCTTGTGTTCTGCTAAGACAGTGATCAAGCAGTGTTCATTTTTACATCTCTGACATGCATTACAATGCTTAGCAAAAGAAAGAGCTTAGTATATATTGGTGAGTGAATAAATAATAGACGATTACAAAGGCTCTTTTTAAATGAATGATAGTATCAGAGATTATATCCTTTGACTGAAAATAGAGCAATAAAGACCAGTAGGTACATATAAGGCTCTGCACGCGAATGTCATGATTGGGTTAAAGGAAGAAGATTTGACAGTCCACATCCAAACTCTTGAATAAAACTTTCCACATCACTGCTATAGTGCAGATGCCCCATGAAGCATTTATGCAAATCTATTGGCTTTCCCACCTGGCCTGGAAGTATCAACGATCTCATGTTTGGATGCTCTTTCCCTCATAACAACTGTAATCTTTGGGGATCTATTTCTGGCTAAGAAATATGTTATGCGGGTATGAACAAATTGCCCAGAGTAAGCAAGTCAAATTAATGAAGTAGTAGAAATCAAACTAAATCAGTGGCTGCCGAGCCAGCATCTGCCTACCTAATTGCATACTTTGCTTGGTTGGATTTGTAATTCTTACTGATATTTGAAAACTTTTTCTCTCTTTCTGCTAATATTGGTAGTTAGAGTAATACATTTTGATTTCTAAAGCTTTCATTCATTTTTATTTTGTAATAGGGAAAGCCACAGAGAAAAAAATGAAGAGAAAACTTATGTGGAGGTGAGAGAAAATATTGAGTAAGGAGGGGAAACAAAAGAATATTAAAGTCCTACCACTGACAGAACTTGGGAAGGTTGAGAGCCTTTCAAGATGATCAACACCCAATGCTATTAATAGATATGGAAAATATTTTTAACCAATTCCAGGTTCCAATGTTGTTTGTTGAGTGAAGACTTATTGTCATCAGAGGTAGAAGATTCACTCCTCCTCTGCAATAGATATGAGAGATGAGGCAATTTGCTTTAGAAAAGCCAGTGGAATTAAGCTGGTGTTTACTGCTTCATAAAGGAATAATGGACAAATTACCCAGTGAGACTGTATTGGGTAGAATTGTTAGTTAAAAGTGACAACCAGTCCTGTAATTTACACTGCATTTTGGAAATGTAAGCTGGGAGGCTTGGAGCTCTCTATCGTGCATTGTAAAGCTTCTTTTGTACTTCTGACTCATTTTGTGCTAGGAATCATTTAGCCATTGACTTTAACTGCTAATACAGTTCCATCAAATACCAAGTATAAATCAAAATT
The DNA here is from genome assembly GCA_963574415.1 of Tarsius wallacei. Lineage (NCBI taxonomy): Eukaryota > Metazoa > Chordata > Mammalia > Primates > Tarsiidae > Tarsius > Tarsius wallacei. Next base: position 7,891 of record CAUYQG010227569.1, read on the forward strand.
ACTGGATCATTCAAAATCTGTCCTCAGAGTTGTTTATATGTATTTTTCCGCCATTAGTTCAGTATAGTTACAAGAAAAGCTGCTAAATTATGATATATTGTACATGCCTTGTTGCCATCTTACTAAAGTCTTTTGCAAATAAGATGTAATCCATGACAAATTATTTTTCTAGTTATATAAAACATAAATAATGATAATAAAGAGGGAATCAAATTGATGAAAGATGAAAAAGAGAGAGAGGAGAGAGGTTTCAAATAAATAGCTCTGCTTTGGAGTCCTGGCTGTCCAAAACAAGTGAGAAGATAAAGAAAGAATTTTAAAACTAACTTCACTACACAGGAACCTAAATTCCTTTCTGTTAGTCTAACTTACCAGAGAAAGATAGAAGACTCTTACTGGTCACATACATAACTTTTTGTTTGAAGCTGGTTCTACTACTCTCAACCTCATATATAGAATTGGCATGTATCATTTGTAAAGTCATTGCACTCAAATAAATATTTGGCGTGCATATATCATGGATCATGAAGACAACAATGGTGGATTGCCCAAGCCCGCGGGTTCGAGACCCGCCTGGACAACTTGGCAAGACCTCATCTCTACAATAAATCAAAAAATTAGCCGGGTGTGGTAGTGCGCACCTGTAGTTCCAGCTACTTGGAAGACTGAGGTGGAAGGATCGCCGGAGCCCAGCAGGTCGAGGCTGCAGTGGTCGGGAATGGCCACTGCACTCCAGTCTGGGCAACAGAGTGAGACTCCAACTCAAAAAAAACAAACAAAACAAAACAAAAAAAAGAAAGCAATGGGAGATCCCACCTTGGTGATTCCAGGTTCCCTAATATCTATACTACCAGTGGGTCTCAGATGATGAAATCACTACAATATTCAATCTGAGCAAATCTGCCATCCTATCTGAATCTTTGTTTTATGGCTTTAAAAACTGTAGTTCAGGCGGGCTCGGTGGCTCTGCCTATAATCCCGCGCCTTGGGAGGCTGAGGTGAGTGGATTGCCTGAGCCCGCGGGTTCGAGACCCACCTGGGCAACTTGGTGAGACCTCATCTCTACAATAAATCAAAAAAATTAGCCAGGTGTGGTAGCACGCGCCTGTAGTTCCAGCTACTTGGAAGGCTGAGGCGGAAGGATCGCTGGAGCCCAGCAGGTCGAGGCTGCGGTGGCCGGAGTGGCTACTGCACTCCAGTCTGGGCGACAGAGTGAGACTCCAACTCAAAAAAAATTAAAATTAAATTAAAAATAAATAAAAACTGTAGTTCAGCCGGGTGCAGTGGCTCAAGCATGTGTAATCCCAGTAATTTGGGAGGCCAAGCCAAGAGGATTGACTGAACTCATGAGTTTGAGACCAGCCTGGGCAACTTGGTGAGACCTCATCTCTACAATAAATCAAAAGATAAGCCATGTTTAGTAGCGCATGCCTGTAGTTCCAGCTACCTAGAAGCCTTAGGCAGAAGGAGTCCAGCAGGTTGAGGCTGCAATGGCCATTAGCGTGCCACTGCACTCCAGCTTGGGTGACAGAGTAAGACTTTGACTCCCCAAAAAAACCACTGTTCCAGGCTCGGTGGCTCAGCCTGTAATCCCGCGCTTTGGGAGGCCAAGGTGAGTGGATTGCCTGAGCCTGTGGGTTCGAGCAACTTGGCGAGACCTCATCTCTACAATAAATCAAAAAAATTAGCCGGGCGTGATAGCGCTCACCTGTAGTTCCAGCTACTTGGAAGGCTGAGGCGGAAAGATAGCCAGAGCCCAGGAGGTTGAGGCTGCGGTGGCTGGGAGCGGCCACTGCACTCCAGTCTGGGCGACAGAGTGAGACTCCAACTCAAAAAAAAAAAAAAAAACAAACAAAAAAAAACCCACTGTAATTCAGAGGACAGATAAATAAATTAGCATTAGGTGCATTTATGGTGGAGTAAGAAATATTGTGGCAGGAAGAAATTGCTACTATCCCACCAAGGTATCTCTGCCTTTTTCCACTTTTACTTCTAAAATTTCTACCAGGTATGCTGGAGAATTGTAAAATTCACCTACAAATGTGAACAATGTCTTGTGAGTTAATTGAAAGACCTACCCCATTCTCTACTTAAATCATTGTTTTTGCCCCTTGTGCCATAGTTATCTCTTGCAAATCTGTGTGATACTGAATGACACACAAAAAGCTACAAATCAAAAAAATTCTATCTCTAGGTATCATGGTCATTCATCTTATGTTAACACACTAAAATAAAAGATTTAAGAATGGACATTTATCAAATCATACTTTCCCCTGACTGGCATTACAATACAAATATAACACTGATAGATGAGGGACTAACTGAACTCTCTAATAGTAGCATCAGCAAGGACCATTAGAATTATATCATAATAACAAGACATTTTTTTTTTTCAGATTCCAGAACTCAGGAACATCTTTTTTAAAAAAAGGTTTCAAGACTGTTATGAGTCTTGTAAATTTGGAATGTCACTGCTGTATCCTCCTAGGCATCAATAATCAGCTGCTATCACAGAACGTTGGCTCTCCAGGGCCCCAGATCAAATCAGCAAAACAGTTTGGAAATCTAAAGAGAGAGAAGAGCCTTTGCAATTAAGAGTGTTCTGCCCATTTATAGAATCAAATTTTCTAGGAACACAGCTTAGTCTAAACCACATTTCATGAACATTTCAACATAATATAAAGAACACAAGCGTTTCAATGAAGCAGATAGCAGAGCAATTTGTACTAGCAGATGGTTCACCCTGGGATCAGAGCAATTATCTTCTTATGCTACACACAGGGGTAGCCAAAGATTCAACAGTTGACTATTGAAAACAATACAAGTGAATTTCTGAAGTATTAAAACAAACAGGATTTGTATCCCCTCCTCCCCACAAGCAAGTTCCAGAGAATGTTTAGAAGATGAAAGGTGATTTCTTAGCTGTGAAATATGGTGAGCCTGCTGAGTTAGGCCAGGGAACTGGACTCAGTAGATGTCAGGGCTCAGTAGACTCCTCACCATGATGCTTCCCTGGATGACTTGGGCCTTTATTCTTGTGACTGCCTTAGCTGAAGCAAAACAATTACCAAAACAAAGTTTGCGCTTCAGGTAGTGAAGTGATGCATTTGCATATTATTTTCTGATATGTAACTACAGAATATGAAGCCAGTTGACCCAAACCTTGTATAGTTCTAATATATGTTTATTGGGAAAAATGATTAAATATTTAAAAGATAGCTATATAACATTTGTCTAGATCAAAAGATTAGTTTGAGTCACCTAAGTTATGAATACTTCCACCAGTTCTCTTGAATTGTAGAGCAAACACCCCCAAATTTGGGTTACCTACCTGACTGTGGCAGAAGTAATTATAATATAAATATAGAATTAAACATGTTATGTGTATGCTCAGTTACTTTGGTATACTTAAGTAAAGCAAATGCAAGAAGAAAATAAAACAAGCACACAATAGTTGGCAATAGAGGGTTGAACATGGGGGAAATTATTAACCAGGTTGTTATACAGATTTGAGACTTATGGGGAGACATTGACACACAGGAAAGACTTGAGACAAAGAGATGTTCATAGAATTTATGATTTGGAAAAAAATTTAAGAAGATGACTAGCCATGGAATACCAAAGGATCAAGGACACTTTGAATGTTGATGACTGCCTGTATTACATGTCTCATAGAATCTAGCCAAAAAACTAGACATCACAACTTCTTTCATACTCACTGAAAGAAAAAGAGATGGCCTTTAGTTTGGGCAGAAATAAAAACCATGGAAAAATTAGAGACAAAATACAAAGACTAAGTAGAAACCTTGAGCTTTCTCTTCAGTGAGTCTTTTTGGATTCAGTGATTCCCCACAGTCTATAAATTACTGCCAGGTATGAACTGCTGCCCTGAGATGAATAAAGTAGCTTCACATACCCTATGGTTGACTGAACATGCTTTAAGTGTATTCTCTATTTAGGAGAAAAGCATCAAAGAGATATATAAGGGAAAGTTTATACAGAGACAAAGTGAAGCCTGGTAGAGAGTTCCCTGGGACTTGAAGACTGACTTAATATTATCACCTCAGATAGGAGAATTTGCTGAAGTAGTGCTTTACTCTCTAACATCTACTTCCAGAACAATTTCAGAATCTCCAAGGTCTCCATGCCCATTCTTGTCCCATGGAAAAAATAAAACAAGTATAAGAACAAAATTCAAAATAAATAATGTTTAAAAAACATGTAGACACCAAATGCCAAGCATTGTGCTAATTACTTTGAAAATATTTGATTTAATCTTCCTTACACTTTGTAACATAGGTCTTATTATTTCCATTTTTATATGAGGAAACAGAGGTTGTCATTTTATCCTTTTAATTCTAGAATAGAAGCCTATTCTTTTAATTTATTTTATTATTTGAACCAAAGATACTTCTGTCATTATTAGATCATCCAGGGAGACCTTTGTGACTTTTCACAGTTAGTTTTTATACTATTGTAATTTAACCCACAATTATCAGGACAAGAAAACACATCCTGAGATATATAGGTTAGGTAATGGGATACAGATGAAGAGAAGAAAGAGGAAGGTTGGGGATTGTCCAAGTACCTCTGGTGATTATATTTAACTGATAAATTGGTTTTGTTGCCTAAAAGATAAGCTTTTAACTCCATCTATTGTAATGACAACAGTAAAGAAAATAGTATCAGAAACAACAAAACACATAGTAGAAAGGCTTTTATGAAGGGGAACCCCCACCCCCAAAAAGGAAATTATCTTTTAGAGGGTAGGCCCCTTGTAGTACACTTGGAATTTGTTACTCTGGATCAAACGGTCCACCAAAGTTTTTATCTGGAAGTTTTGGTAAGGTTGCATCAACTTGCGGGAGTAACATCCTGAGCTGTGACAAACAGTTGACTGGTTCTTCCACCATGACAATGCACCTGCCCAACACTGTGCTGAGTGTTCAGCAGTTTTTTACCAAAAATGGCGTGATCATCATGCCTCACCATCTCTATTCACCCAATCACTCCCTCAGTGACCTTTTTTTGTTTGTTTCCCTGGATGGAAACAGTTCTCAAAGGGAAACTTTTTGCCTACGTGGAAGAGGTGAAGCAAAACACAGCAGAAGCACTAAAAGTCATCAAAATCAATGAGCTTAAAAATTGTTTTGGGCCGGGCTCGGTGGCTCAGCCTGTAATCCCAGCACTTTGGGAGGCCGAGGTGAATGGATTGCCTGGGTCCGCGGGTTCGAGACCCGCCTGGGCAACCTGGCAAGACCTCATCTCTACAATAAATACAAAATTAGCAGGGCGTGGTAGCGTGCTCCTGTAGTTCCAGCTACTTGGAAGGCTGAGGGGAAGGATCGCTGGATCCCAGCAGGTCGAGGCTGTGGTGGCCGGGAGCGGCCACTGCAGTCCAGTCTGGGTGACAGAATGAGACTCCAACTCAAAAAAAAAAGAAAATCCCAGAATGCATCACATGGAATAAGTGTAAAACTTTCTCATAAACCGTTTTTTCAGCTGCGTATACACAGCACATGTGTGTGCACCCATACATGACAAGCACACGCACTCACAAACACTCACACGGAGTAAGACTCCATTTCTTGCTCTAGATCATGGTCAAAGTTTCCTTCTACAAAAAATTCCAGGATTCTCAGTCACAGAAAGAACAACAAAGTGTGCCTAGGTCACACGTGCGGAGTCTTTTCCAGGGTCATTCCAGAGGGAAGGCAGCGATGTTTGTGGAAGTGAATGAAAATGTCAGTGCCTGTGAGAACAGACCGCAAAGACACCCCAACCCAGCTTTGCCATCCATGAGAGGCCAAGAAACAGAACCACCTGCTGCCAACCCAGAAGCCTTGGGTATCAGCTCCCTCCAACTCACTTTACCCCCTCCCCTTCGGTCTCTCCCAAATTTTGTGGTAATTCATCAAAGTTTTTTTTTTTAACTGTTTCAAGCCTGTAGACAGACTACATCCACTTAGATAGAAAACTCCACAAGGAAGCCCAAAGCATCCAGTACAAACCCACAATCCACTGATGCGGATGTGGGCATGGGCTCTGTTTCCAAACACCATGGGACAGCTGGTGCTTAGCAACGGTATCCCTGCAGGACCAGAGGGGGAAACAGAGTGGCTCTGGAACTCGGCAACCAGGGCTGAAACCAGCGCTCTACCCTATCCTAGCTCTGTGGCTTTGGGCAGGTTAATTAACGTCTCTAAGCCTCAGTGCCTTCCTCTGCAAGCAATGATAGTATCTATTTAACAGGGTTATTGTAAGGAGCAAATAAGTTGATCGACACGAAGCACTGAGAGTAGTAGGCAATCAACAAAGACCAGCTATGGTTACTCACACTTTGAGCACGTGTTTAATTCCTATCAACGACTGATCTGAGACATTAACCCTCAGAGACTTTGGAGCATCCAGGTGTTTGGTGTTTCCTGGGGCAGGCACTCTATGAGACTCTCTACAAGAAAAATGGCTGGGAGAGCTGGTTGAGTTGACTGTGAAGAAGCCTGCATGGCAGACTTGGGATCTGGGTCTCCTGGCAGCTGAAGAAAATCAAGCTGAGAAAATCAAGCCATCCTCAGACACGAATCTTAGGAAAACACCGAAATGGATGCCAAGAAACAAGAAAGGGCAGGTATAACAAGAGGGAGTGAGAACAGTTAAATTTCCTGCTATAATATTTTTTTTTTTTTTGGAGTTGGAGTCTCACTGTCACCCAGACTGAAGTGCAGTGGCCCCTCCCGACCACCACAGCCTCGACCTGCTGGGCTCCAGCGATCCTTCCGTCTCAGCCTTCCAAGTAGCTGGAACTACAGGCACATGCTACCACACCCGGCTAGTTTTTGATTACTTGTAGTGATGAGGTCTCGCCAAGTTGCCCAGGCGGGTCTCGAACCCGTGGGCTCAGGCAATCCACTCACCTTAGCCTCCCAAAGCGCAGGATTACAGGCTGAGCCACCGAGCCCGGCTCCTGCTATAATTTCAGCACAAGGAAAGAAACACCTCAACAAGCACAGTGGTTCATGGCATCACTACCCAGGAGAGCAAAGGGAAGACCAGGAAACAGAAGGGAATATCCCAAGGCTGGCTTGCGGGTGCCACAGCGGAGGTGCCCCTGGGTCACATGAGGGCAGGGGCAGGCAGAACCCCTGGAAAAGAGGAGAAAACAGAACCCGAGGGCAGCAGTGACCGGTGCAAGGACCCTCCTGTAAGGTAGGACAAAGAGAAGCAGATGGCAAAGAAGGAGACGCAAAGCATTTGTTGAACTTTCAGAATGCCTGGGCCTAGCTGCAGACCAAGGAGACAGGACAATCTGAGGTGAAGACAATAGATCCAAGATGGAGTGGGATCCCAGAGGCGGCAGGAGACCTCAGCACAGGTAGAAGGTTAAGTGCTGGGTGGTAGGATGCACTTCTTTTCTTCAGAAAGAGTTCCAAGATAATCTTTTAGATTACAGCAGCATCACGAAAGGTGGCTGGGTACGGTAGGGAATAGCCTGGAGGAGCTTGAGATGCTGCCAGAAATAGCTGCTGATGTAAAGCCAATAAGGAATTAAAAAGAGGACTTGAATCAAATGAGAGAGGTCTGTGAAATACAGTATATGGTGACTCCTCAAAAAATTAAATGGAGAATTACCACAGGACACGGCAATTCTGCTTCTGGGCATTTATCAAAGAGAGCTGAAAGCAGGGTCTCAAAGAGACACCTGCACTCTATGTTTATAGCAGTACGATTCACCACAGCCAAGAGGTGGAAACAATCCAGTCGTCCGTTGATAGATGAACGGATAAGCAAAAGGTAGATATACACACAGAATATCAACCTTAAAAAAGAAGGAAATTCTGATACATGCTACAACTTGGTTGAAGCTTGAAGACATCACAGTCAGCAAAAGAAGCCAGACGCAAAAGGACTGACAGGGTATGAGTCCACTTACGTGCGGTTCCGAATTAAATCTGTCGGCACAGCAAGTGGAATGGCGGCTGCTAAGGACTTGTGGGTGGGGCGAGGGAGGCCAGGTAGTGTTTAATCGAGATGAAGTTTCCACTTGGGAAGATGAAAAACATTCTGCAGATGGAGGGTGGTTCCGGTTACACAGCAATGCTGTAAAGCCACTGAATGATACACTTAAAAATGACGAACATGATCAATTTCATGTTATGTTATCATATTTTTTAAAATTGTGAAGGGGTCTGGCTGCAGACCTGGGGCTAGGGAACACCACCTGAGGGCTTGTAAAGTGGCACACCAGTGGGTTTGTCTCCAGAAACACCTGGACATGGGGGACCAGGAGCCTGGGAAGCGCAGGTGATCTCAGGTGGCCACCTGGCAGAAGAAAGTGTGGGGAGCTGGTGTCCACACGCTCACTGGAATTTCCTCGTCCATTTAAAACGAAATCTTTTGGGAGGCCGAGGTGAGGGGATTGCCTGAGCCCGCGGGTTCGAAACCCACCTGGGCAACTTGGTGAGACCTCATCTCTACAATAAAAATCAAAAATTAGCCGGGCGTGGTAGCGCGCACCTGTAGTTCCAGCTACTTGGATGGCTGAGGCGGAAGGATCGCCGGAGCCCAGCAGGTCGAGGCTGCGGTGGCCGGGAGCGGCCACTGCACTCCAGTCTGGGTGACAGAGTGAGACTCCAACTCAAAAAAA
>CAUYQG010227572.1:0-40241 GCA_963574415.1 Tarsius wallacei
ATTATTACAGAATTGGTGACTTAAAAAAATTCTAGGCCGGGCTCAACGGCTCAGCCTGTAATTCCAGCACTTTGGGGGGCTGAGGCAAGTGGGTTGCCTGAACCCCGCCGGTTTGAGACCGGCCTGGGCAACTTGGCGAGACCTCATCTCTACAATAAAAAAATAAATTAGTTGGATGTGGTAGCGCATGCCTGTAGTTTCAGCTACTTGGAAGGCTGAGGTGGAAGGATCGCCAGAGCCTAGCAGGCTGATGCTGGTGGCCATGAGTGTGCCACTGCACTCCAGCCTGGGCAACGGAGTGAGACTCCAACTCAAAAAAAAAAAAATTCTAGGCCTAGGATTCTTTTTTATAATTTTACAGGTTTACTTGAGGGTGAGATGGTAGACCCAGCAATACTGAAAGAATGGCACTCAACCACAAATACCTGTGATAAAATCAGATTCTTAATCAGAACTTGAAGCTTTAAAACACAATATGCTTCAATTTAGTTTAAATCTTCCACTAACCCAATTTCAGTGTTAAGTGGCTTACTGTAAATCTGCTAAAAATCATTTTAATTATTAGTAAAATGACTTAGCTGTCACAGTCTCAGTATAAATAAACATAAAATATGAAATGTTCTTATATTTGACTATAAGTATGACTGCTCCAAAATTTGACTAATTTTTAAGAGCTAACTGAAAGCAAAATTGTACATTACCAACCTTGGCTGTTTTTAATTTCTGCTTCATAATGTGCTTTTGACATATTAAGTCCCATATGGAGTGGCTTTAAGAAATTATTCCCAATCTTTCCGAGTTCTGTCCATAATCCAGTCTGTTCAGAATTAATGAAATAATAAGTTATTTGGTTCAACATGTATTGATTACCTACTACTAAATGTGTTAAGAGATAGAAAAACAAAAATGAATGAAACATGGTTCTGCTTTTCACAATGGAGTTTACTGTTAATAATACATTTATTATGAAATCTAGTAATGTGATATCAATTTAAAGAAATGTACTTAGAACACTACACTTATTACTGCCCCATCTGGATACCTCCTGATTTTGAGATCTGTAATGTGCAAGTTTATCCATGAGAAAAATTATTCACACAGGCTGAGACATTTCTCTTCCCCCATAAGTCATCCCCACCATGACCCTACCTTGTATATGCCTTTAACATATGACATTTCAATTGATAGTCTTGCCACAGATCTAGAAGATTCTTTCCCTTCCCTATTGATAGAAACTTTTCTAACACATTTGACTTCCTTGGTGACCAACTTAGATGATTCTGTCTGCTGAGGACAGCTTGGGGTTATTTTGTCATGTATCGTAGAGGTTTATATTCCAAGAGCATTTTTTTTTTTTTGAGTTGGGGTCTCACTCTGTTGCCCAGGCTGTGGCACGCTCATAGCCACCGCACGCTCATAGCCACCGCAACCTCAACCTGCTGGGCTCAGGCGATCCTCCCCACTTCAGCCTTCTAAGTAGCTGAACTGCAGGCATGCGCTACCATGCCTGGCTAATTTTTATTTATTGTAGAGACGAGGTCTCACCAAAGTGCCCAGGCTAGTCTGAGAGGCTCAGGCAATCCTCTTGTCTCTGCCTCCCCAACGTGCTGGGATTCAGACTGAGCCACCGCGCCCAGTCAGCATTTTCTCTTACAGTACTAACGGAGGGGAGCCATGAAGTCTTTTATTTTTCAAAAAAGAAAGAAGAGGCCAGGCACAGTGGCTCATGCCTGTAATCTCAGCACTTTGTGAAGCCAAGGTTAGAGGATCACCTGAGGCCAGGACCTGGGCAACAAAGCAAGACCCCGTCTCTACAAAAAATTGAAAAAATTAGCCAGATGAGGTGGAGTGCAACTATAGTCCTGGCTACTTGGAAGGCTGAGGTGAGAGGATCACTTGAGCCCTGGAGTTGGAGACTCCAATGAGCTGTGTTAAGATAGCACCACTGCAAGCCAGCCTTGGCAACAGAGCAAGACCCTGTCTCAACAAGGAAAAAAAAGAGAAAAGCCATTGGCATTATTGCGTTTCCAAGTACTCTTTATAAAGGAAAATATCTTAGGTAAAAAAGGAAAATGTAGGAACCCAATTAACCAGAGCAATGAAATGGACCACTGGAAAACCTATTTTGTAATGGACTTACTTTGATTCACTTACAGCCCCAAATAAAACCTACACATATCTACGTTGAATAACTGATAACATTAATGACTTTCACACACATATCCTTTTCATTTCAATTGTCCTTTCTCATTTCTTCTATTCTGAAAAGGAAAGTTGAATTCTAGGGAGGATCTAAACATCTAAAAAATATGCATACCTTTTCACTCAGGATCTGTGAACTTATCTAAGTATGTATGTTGTAATGATTCTATTACAAATGTTCTTTAAAATCTTTAGTGAAAAACCGGGATTAATGAAAATATTTCACAACAGATTCAACAAGTGAACTGTATATTAACAATCTACAGATTAAGACACATTCAAACATAAAAGAGTAATAGAGAAAACATCTTTTTACTCACACCTAGCTTTGTCTAAAAGAAACATTTAATTTACTTTTTAAAAAGTACTAGATACTTATTCAAGAAGTAGGCATTGTCTAAAACTTGAGTGTTTAGCATTCCTTTTTTGTTTTGTTTTGAGCTGGAGTCTCACTCTGTCACCCAGACTGGAGTGCAGCGGCCACTGCAGCCTCGACCCGCTGGGCTCCGGCGATCCTTCCACCTCAGCCTTCCAAGTGGCTGGAACTACAGGCAGATGCTACCACGCCCGGCTAATTTTTTTGATTTATTGTAGAGATGAGGTCTCGCCAAGTTGCCCAGGCGGGTCTCGAACCCGCGGGCTCAGGCAATCTACTCACCTCGGCCTCCCAAAGTGCCGGATTATAGGCTGAGCCACCGAGCTGGGCTGTCTTTAGCATTCCTAATGAACGTTATCACTGTTTTTTTTTTTTGAGTCGGAGTCTTACGTTTTTGAGAGTTATTTGTGTTGTAGCTCTAATTCTTTCATTTTAATTGGTGTAGACATCCCATTATACAGGTTATCCTGTCACCAGTTTTTTAGTATTTCAAAATAATGCAGCACTGAAAATGCTTAGCTATTCACATGGGGTGAAAGCTGTTTTAGGGTATTGTTTATCAAATGACCTTTACCATGATTCACAGTAAGGAATATGATTCACATCACAATTCCAAGCACATTTATTTATATAGTTGAAATGTTTTCCCCCAAATCCTTTCTATATATAACAGATATTTTATTAATCTTTAAATATAACTTAGAAAAACTCTAAAATAAGCAATTCAAATATAAACGTTAAGAGATTTTGTGCACTGAGTGGATGTGCTTGCCTGCTCATGGGGTAATTCCAGTTTAATGTGATATGGAACCTGGTTCTTTTTATTATTTTGCAAAGTGAGGCTTATCATTTATATACAGGAAAATACACTCTTTTTAGCTGTGCAGTCAGAGTTTTGACAAAGATACATACTCATGTAACCACAGCCACTGTAAAGATACTTCCATGACCTCAGACGTTTCCTTGTGTCCCTTTGTAGCCCATCCCCCCACCAACTCAGCAACCACTGATCTTTATGTAATTTTTGCTTTTCCTAGAAAGTCATATACATGGAATTATAAATGCAACCCTTTGTGGTAGAAGCTGACAAGATTCTAAAATTATACAGGGCTATCCTGGGCAACAGCAAGACCCTATCCAAAAAAACCAAAATACTGTAATGAAAAGTAAAGAACCTAAAATAGCCGAAACAATCTTGGAAAAATAAGAATAAAGTTGGCAGACTCATTACTCGAGTTTAACACTTACCATAAAGCTACAGTAATCAGGGCAGTGTGGTAGGGGTAAAAGAGTAGACACAGGTCAACAGAACAGAACAGGGTCCAAAAACAGACCTAGGCTCTTCAGATCAATTGCTTTCTGATAAAGTTGCCAAGATAATCCAACAAACTAAGGATAACTTTTTCAACAGATAGCACGGAGTCAATGGAAAAAAAACCTCTCAACCCGTATCTCACACTATATAAAAAATTTACTTGAAATGGATAACTGACCTAAATGTAAAACCTAAAACTAGACAACTTCTACAAGAAAACCTAGGAGATTATCTTTGAGATCTGGGTTAACAATACTTCTTAGACAAGACCCAGAAGCATTAATCATAAAAGAATAAAATTGATAAGTTGGACTTCATATATATTAAAATTTCCACTCTTTGAAAAATACCATTGGAATAATGACGATACCAGCCACAGACTGGAAGAAAATATTTGCAAAAACATAATCTGATAAAGAACTTGTATCCAAAGTACAGGAAAGATTTTCCTTTTATAAAAGTTGTACTCAGTTGAAGAATTTTTTCTTTCACACTTTCAATTTTACTTAATAACGGACATTCTCCTAAATCTCTTTTCCAGAATGATCAAGTTTTATATTCATTCATTGGTATAAATGTAGAACTAAGCTTCACTAGTTAATTCTCTTTGGCCAACACGTTTAACCTAATTACTGAGTCAGGATTTTAAAAAACAAACATAAGTTTTTATCAAACATTTTCCCAACTTTCTCCTTTGGAATGTAATTACATAATCATTAAAAGTGTTACAAAATTAGACCTCTCATCAAGAAGCATCATAAACTTTGCATCCAGATGTTTTCCAGTAATGGGTTTGACAAAACACTGTGTTACAATTAAACATATTATAAAAATAATGCAATAGACTTATCAAACACTGTATGCATCATATCCATATGTGCTAGAAAAGTAATTTGTCCAGCTCCTTGTAAGCCATTTTCTCTTTTGCCAAATGATACACAATCATATACATGGATAATAAGGGTTTTTTTTTTTTTAATTAGCTTATAGAAAGACAAAAATATGTTGGAAAGTTTTCATATTTAAAAATATTAGGGGGTCTTTTTCGCATGTTGCATGTTTCTAGGTGCCTTTAATTTCTACAGTTTTAAACTTTTACTCGGAAGAAAACTAACAACATAGTAGAGCCTATCATTTTAACTGTATTTGCTTTATTAAAAATTTAAGTCAGGGTCTTACTGTGTTGCCCAGGCTGGAGCACAGTGGCATGATCACGGCTCACCCCAGGCTCCAACTCCTGGGCTGAAGTGATCCTACTGCACCAGCCTCCCAAGTAGCTGGGACTACAAGTGTGTGCTACCACACTGGGCTAATTTTTAAACTTTTTTTGAAGAGACGAGGTCTTGCTATGTTGCTCAGGCTGGTCTTGAACTCCTGGGCTCAAGCAATCCTCCTGCCTCCACCTCCCAAAGTTCTGGGATTACAGGCATGAGCTACTGTACCCAGCCATGTTTACTTTTGATAAGACTATTTTAAATAATCTTAACTTTAAAATCTTACAGTTGTTCTCTTTCTTTTTTAGAATGTGGCATCAGTGAAGTCAAAGTATGCTAATTGTAGAGATAATATTCTACACATGATGTCACTATTCATAGTTCCAGATCTAGCAGTTCAACTTGAACATGCTTCTGTATGTTTTACTTCTTTTTGTTTTTCTTCTAATGCAGAAATATTTTAGTTCCATTTACCTATGCTTAAGTTTTGCAATTGTCATGAATTAGGAGGGAAAAAGTCTCCCTAATAAAGTTTTCTGAAAACACATGAAAAGATTATTTTAAAAATTTGATTCTAAAATTGGACTATTTTTTAAAGTTTTCATAGTTTATTAGAAAAAGAAGAGAGCAAAGGACAATTTTATAGACAGCATATAGAAATAGATTCACAACTAACAACGTGCTGTTACTATAAAATGAAACTGTACAATGTTAATCCTCCTGCTCTGTTAATGGTCAAACTAACTTTAAATGCATCGTAAGAAATGTTGGTAAGCAACAGAATAAATATCTTATTCCTAGCCAACATGTCATAACCACTTCTGTTTTTCTCACATCATTCTTTATAAAATTGGCCACAGAATCTGTTGCAACATGCATAACTCTTACTAAGAATCTGTGAAAGCAATCTGATGTTTTCTAGTATAACCTATTTTGTTTTGTAAAAATCTCGGTCTGGCCCACTAAACTTTAGGTTTCATGACTCACTAAGAGATGTGGTTATGACCAGCAGTTTGAAGAATGGTGCTCTAAAGTACACACCGAGGGGAGGAGCTGCTGAGTTAGAGAACTCGTATCTTCAAATTTACTGGATGTTGCCAACTTGCTCCCCAGAAGTAATTGTGCCAGTGTGTCTCATCACTATTCCACATCCTCGTCTATGCTACCCATTTTTAACATTTGCCATTCTGATGGGTACAAATGGTACCTCACTGCAGTTTTAAGTTACATTTCTATAAACTCTAATGAGACTGGGAATCTTTTCTTGTGCTTCTTGAGAATTCAGCGTTCTTCTGTGAGCTGCCTGTTGAGTATCTATGTATCCTTTGCCTCTTTTCCTTATTGGGGTGTAGTCTTTTCCTTCTTGCTTTGTGGCTACTTGTCTTTTTTTTTATATTAATTATTGGATGAATGAAGATATTTCATACACATACTTTTTCTTTGTAGCTAATTGTACATTTTTTCTTTTCTTGGATAGTTTTAGTTCTAATGTCATTACATTTATCAGTCTTTTCTTTTGTGATTGATTTTTTTACTTAAACCCTTCCCTAACCTTAAGTCACACAGATATTCTCCTATAATATGTTCTAAACATTTCTAAGTTTTCTATTTTAAATCTTTCATTCTGTTTGGAATTTGTGTATTAGGTAGGACAGACATCCATCCTGTCCCACGTATATGTCAGACTACCAAGCATCATTTGTTGACTAGTTCCCACCCTTCCCTTCTAATCTGTAATGGTGTCTCCATTTCAGAAAGTGAGTAGCACGCAGTGATGCAATTAGGAATGTGAGCTCTGGTGACTGCCCAGCTTCAAAAACTCACTGCTCAATCAAGTAGCAATGTGGTTTTGGGCGAGGTACACTTATCGTCACCATGCTTCCTCTCCCTCATCTGTAAAATGAGGACAACAGCCATACCTACACCTCACAGGAAGAGTAAATGAGTTAATACATACTAAAAGCAGAGTTTGGCATATGGCTCTCAATAAATGCAAGCTAGCATCATCATCATCTCGTATATTAGGCTTCCAAATAATCTGTTTTTAGGCTCCATGGTATCCTATTAGTCAATCTATCCATTCCTTTAGCAACACTATACCAAAAAGTGTGGCTTTATAATAAAGTACGCTCTCCAGCAAGGCAAATACCCCTTCACTCACCTTGTTCCTCAAAATTGCCGTGGCTGTATTGCCAGAGCTCACATTCCTTTTTTTTAACCTCTCCCTCCCCTCATTTGAGCTCACATTCTCAATTGCCCTTAACTCTTCCATATGCAACTTAAGAGTCAACCTATTAAAGTCCATTTTAAGAAACCCAGTTGGTGTTTTGATTTTAATTGTACCAAATTTATAGACTTGGGAAGCACTGACAACTTTAAGATACCAAGTCTTACCATCTATAATGTCATTCAGTTCTCCAGTTATGTATGCCTTCTGTTATTGTTTCTATAAGGTTTTACACATCTTTTGTACACATAGTCCTAGGTTTCTTATGTTTTCATTACAACTGGAAATAGTAAATTATATCTTTTCGGTGGCTAAGAATTTATCTCATGATTATGTGTTGAATGTATCTAGTAGCTACTGACATAATCAAGTGTTTAATCTCTGAATTACAGTAAACTTCCATTACTGGAAAGAAAACCCAGACTTGATCTTATAATTAAAAAACATTTTTTTTGACTGGATTTGGCTTGGTAATATTAGTATGTAAATTCATAAGTGAAATTAGCCTACAACTTTACTCCTGCATATTGTTCTTGTCTGTTTTGATGTGAAGGTCATATCTTACTAAACAGACTCATAGTATTAGCCGTTAACTATTCTTTTTCTAGTCTTTGGAATATTTTATATAAGATTTGAGTTATCACTGCAGTGACTCATGCCTATAATCTCAGCACTCTGAGAGGACAAAGTGGGAGAATCACTTGAACCCAGGGGTTCAAGATCAAGCTGGACAACATTGTGACACCTTGTCACTATAAGAAATAAAAAAATTAGCTGGGTGTGATGGTATGCGCCTGAAGACTGAGGCAGAAGGATTGCTTGAGCCCAGGAGGTTGAGACTGGGATGAGCCATGATTATGCCACTGCACTCCAGCCTGGATGATGGAGTGAGACCCCAAGTTAAAAAAAAAAAAAAAGATTTGAGCTGGATGCGGTGGCTCACGCTTATAATCCCAGCACTCTGGGAGGCCGAGGTGAGAGGACTGCCTGAGTCCAGGGCTTTGAGACCTGCCTGGGCAACTTGGCGAGACCTTGTCTCTACAATAAGTCAAAAATTAGCTGGGCATGGCAAGATGCACCTGTGGCTCCGGCTACTTGGAAGGCTGAGGCGGAAGGATTGCCGGAGCCCAGCGGGTTGTCGCTGGAATGGCTTTGAGTGTGCCACTGCACTCCAGCCTAGGCTGACTCAAAAAAAAAAGAAAAGAAAAAGATTTGAGTTATCTGTTTCTTGAAGTATGGTAAAATGGTCTGACCTTGGGTTTTTCTCTTAGTAGATTGTAGTAGTTTTGTTAAGTTACATTTTCTAAGAATTCCATTTTGTTAAGGTTTTCAAACTTACTGTTTTCATGTAATTTTCTTACCATTTTTCCTGTATTTGTACTTACACTCCCCTTTTTAATTAACATATTATCTTCATGTGTTTGTCAAATCAAACCTGCCAGAAATTCACTCAATAGTGTCCAGTCTTCTAATAAGTATTTACAGTTGGAAATTTTTCTCTAAGTACCAACGTTGCTGCATCCCACAAGTTTTTAGTTTAATTTAATTTAATTTAATTTAATTTAATTTAATTTAATTTAATTTTTTTGAGTCAGAGTCTCACTCTGTCACCCAGGCTGGAGTGCAGTGGCACGCTCACAGCCACCGCAGCCTCGACCTACTGGGCTCAGGTGATCCTTCTGCCTCAGCCTTCCAAGTAACTGGAATTACAGGCACATGCCACCATGCTCAGCTAATTTTTTGAATTATTGTGGAGATGAGGCCTCATCAAGATGCCCAAACTGGTCTCGAACCTGGAGGCTCAGGCAATCCTCTTTCCTCAGCCTCCCAAAGTGCTGGGATTATAGGCGTGAGCCACTGCGCCCGGCCCCATGTTTTAATACATAGCATCATTTTATTATTCAGGTCTAAATAAACAATATTATCCTTTATCATATACAAATGATACCTCATAACATAGGTTTTACTCATAATTCATAGTATGGGGGCTTTGAAACTACACTATATTAGTTAAAAATATAGATTTCTATGCTTTACTCAGTTTTTGATTGAGATTTGGGGCTGAACCCCCAACCATTTAAATGTAAATAATTTACATTTACTATAAAACTAAATTCTCAAGTGATTTTGATTAGAACCATATATTGGGAAACAATTATCTAGAACAGTGCCGTCAAATGCCACCGAAGAAATGAATTTTTAATTTATTTTTAATTTATTTATTTTTATTTATTTTTATTTTTTGAGTTGGAGTCTCACTCTGTCGCCCAAACTGGAGTGCAGTGGCCGCTCCCGGCCACCACAGCCTCGACCTACTGGGCTCTGGTGATCCTTCTGCCTCAGCCTTCCAAGTAGCCGGAATTACAGGTATGCGCTACCATGCCCGGCTGATTTTTTGATTTATTGTAGAGATGAGGTCTCGCCAAGTTGCCCAGGCGGGTCTCGAACCCACGGGCTCAGGCAATTCACTCACCTCAGCCTCCCAAGGCGTGGGATTACAGGCTGAGCCACCGAGCCCAGCTGAATTTTTTATTTTTAAAAAATCTAAATAAATTTAGGCCAGCTATAGTGGCTCACACTTGCAATCCCAACACTTTGGGAGACTGAGGTGGGAGGACTGCTTGAGCCCAGGAGTTTGAGAACAGCCTGGGCAACATAGTGAGAAATTGTCTCTACAAAAAGTTAGCCAGGTGTGGTGGCACACACCTGTAGTGCCATCTGCTCCGAAGGTTGAGGTGGAAGGATCACCTGAGCCCAGGAGGTAAGGCTGTGGTAAGTGGTGGCTGGACCACTGCACTCCAGCCCTGGTGACAGAGTGAGCCTCTGACTAAAAAAAAACTTTTTGTAATCAATTTATATTTAAATAGTCACAGGTGCCTACTGTATTGGACAGTATAAATTTAGAAAATCTTTAAATATGAAACCATGGTTGTTTTCAATGGCAATCATTTATTTTATTACACAGCCATGACCATGCCAAAAGGAGGCTAAAGAAAATTGGTTACACATTCTGTTCAGCATAATTCCATAGATCTTTGCTATTACAACTGTATTATTTGTAGAAGCACGTAGGAGTGAATATTAATTTTTCTCTCTTACATAAAGGTTACCAGATCTTAAAAAAAAAAAAAAGAACTATTAAAAAATACTTTTAAGGGCAGGTATGGTGGCTTATATCTATAATCCCAAAATTTTGAGGCTGAGGTGAGATAATTGCTTGAGCCCAGGAGTTGGAGACTAGCTTGGGCAACACAGCGAGACCCTGTCTCTACAAAAAAAAAAACAAAAATTAGCCAGGCATTGTGGTGTTTGCCTGTAGTCCCAGCTGGAAGGCTGAGGTAGCAGAATCACCTGATCCCAGGGGGTCAAGGCTGTGGTGGGCCATGATTGTGCCACTGCACTCCAGCTTGGGCGATAAGAGTAGACTCTGATTGAAAAAGATTTCAGAAAACTATACATTTCAAAATTCACTGCAGCCTACCTCACAAAAGAAGACTGGGCAGTTCTACACTACCATAAAATACATTGCCAGAATAGGCAGAAACCTTGCAAAGGATACAGTCAACAATGGTAATGAAGTAATAAAAAGAAGGATGTGAATGAGACCCAGCTTTCCCCTTTCTCCTGATTTGTATGTCTTCTTATTTAGGAAGTAATACTGCAGAGCTTTTGCCACTTGTAATATTAAGGAACGTTTATCACCTGAAGTCACTGAGCTCTGTAAATATCTCATCTTTTATCTCACAAAAAGAAACTTAAATCAGCCCAAATATGAGTTAGATGGAATTATACTATATATGTGTATACAAGAGGTTTCTAGTTTTTTTTCTAAATGAAAAGCATATATACATACACTGTTTCCCTTGAACTTTCTTTCATTTTACATAGTATAATTACAAATTATTTAGGAAAAAGAATGCGTAAGCAAGTGGATGGGAAAGGATATGAGTACACAGGACAGAAGGTGAGAGATTACATGACTAAGGGCTATGAAGTAAAATAAATTATGTAATTCAAAACAATAATGATTTAAAGATACCCGCCAAACAGAACATTTGGTATAAAAACTAAGTTTCACCAGTAAAGATGGAGACATGGTTTATACAATATTATTTTTTAAAAAGTATGTGAAACTGCAGAGTGGGAGAAGGTGCCTGTAAATTATGCAGGGAGTTAGAGAGGCACGAAATAGTACGGCGAGGTGGGGAATGGCTTATGAAAGGAATAAGTCAGTTGACAGTAACCCAAAATAGCAGGAAAAGAAACGGATGATTGTTCAACTGTAAATCACTTTGTTGTCTTTGTATTTGAATGATTCTATTCTTATTTAATTTTCCTGTTCACCTTTCTGACTGTTTCAGCTTTTCATGTGACTGACTAGTTATCCTCTTAGCACACTTACCTGGCCAAAATAGGTACTGGTAGGTGTCCTTTTGAATAATTTGCCCCACAAATTGGTATAATTTTGTTTCTTCTTTAACCAAAACTTCTAAAAACTCAGTTGCCATTTTTTTATTAACCACAGTAGACAGGTTTGCCTCTCATTTATTCACAACTTACTGTAACTGCACTCAGGAGAAACGCCTCCATGATGGATAGGCTCTAAAGCTGCCTCAAAGATGTCATGTTGCCATGTTGGGATGGGTTTTTTGCTCATTTCACAGATAATTCTCATGGTCATTATATGGCAATCATTTAGTCTATTTGATCACTAAGAAAACATTTTAAAAACCAGTAAGAAAGCAGTGCATAAGCTAGCTGCATCCTTTTCTTCACCATACAGCGTGCATGCCAAAGACAAGTGAGGCGCCACCCGTGGCTATTATAGCAGACCTTGCACAATGTCAGCTGCTCTCAAGTCAGCCCTCCAGGGAGAGGCCACCTGCTGCCTCTGTATTACACTAGGCTCCATACTTAACAAATCTATCATCCTAAGCAACAGGATTTTCTTCCTGTCAGGCAAATCAGAAAATCTCTTACGTAGGCACAGCCTTTCTTGACTGCTCAAAAGCAAGCACTCACATCCGACACTAAGGACACCTTCCTGGGGCCCCAGGATTTTTTATCACAAGCTCTTTTAAGAGTGAGGATTTAGTTTATGATTTCAAAAGTTCAGGCTACGGCCTGGGGTCATAGCTGTCTCTACCACTTACCAGATGTGTGCCCTGTGCGCCTTAATGATCCTTCTTTTGCCATTATCTATGACAATAAATAATTTTTTAAAAAGAGTACTTTTCTTATAGGGTTATACAGAATAAATGACATACAGCACTTGGCCAGAATAGTGGTTGCCCCTGGCAGGGGTAGGTGGAACAATGAAATCAAAACTAACTGGGAAGCAGCACATGGAAACTTCTCGTGATGATGGTAATGTTCTGTATTGATATGGGTTTGTATAGATCTATGCATTTGTTAAAGTCCAGTGAATGAGCCGGGCACAGTGGCTCACACCTGTAATGCCAGCACTTTGGGAGGTAGAGGCAAGAGGACTGCCTGAACCCAGGAGTAGGAGACCAGCCTAGGCTACTTGGTGAGACCTCGTCTCTACAATAAATCAAAAAATTAGCTGGGCGTGGTGGCACACACCTATAGTCCCAGCTGCCTGGAAGGCTGAGGTTGAAGGATTGCCAAAGCCCAGCAGGTCAAGGCTGTGGTGGTCATAAGTGTGCCACTGCACTTCAGCCTGAGTGACAAAGTGAAACTCTGACTAAAAAAAAAAAGAAAAAAAAAAAAAACTTCAGTGAATGTATACTTAAAATTTGAGAATTGTTAGTGTAAATTGTACCTCAAAGAAAAACTACAGTCAAATATTTTATCTACTTAATAAAATACAAGCTGAAATATTTAACAGAAAATACGTTGTTGTCTGCAGTTTATTTTCATATGCATCAATAAGTAGGATTGATGGATGAATAGAGGATAGAAAGATGGATACATGATGAAGTAAGTAGAGTAAAATCACAGACTCTAGGTGGTAGGTAACCTAGTGATTTCTATAAAGTTCTTTCAACTTTGCTGTATGTTTAGAATTTTTCAAAGTGAAATGTCAATAAGGCCAGGCATGGTAGCTCATGCCTATAATCCCAGCATCTTGGGAGGCCAAGGTGGGAGGACTGCTTGAGCCTAGGAGTTTGAGACCAGCCTGAGCAATATAGTGAGACCTCATTGCTACAAAAAAAAAGATAAAAAAATTCCCGGGCAACTTGGCGAGACCTCATCTCTTACAATAAATCAAAAAATTAGCCGGGCGTGGTAGCGAGTGCCTGTAGTTCCAGCTACTTGGAAGGCCAAGGCGGAAGGATCCCCGGAGCCCAGCAGGTCGAGGCTGCGGTGGCCGGGAGCAGCCACTGCACTCCAGTCTGGGCAACGGAGTGAGACTCCAACCCAAAGAAAAAAAAAAAAAATTCACGGGGCTTGGCAGTGCACATAGTCCCAGCTACTTGGGAGGCTAAGGCGGAAGGACTGCCTGAGCCCAGGAGGTTGAGACTGCAGTGAGCCATGATCGTGCCACTGTACTCCAGTCCAGGCAACAGCGTGAGACCCTGATTCAAAGAAAAAAAAAGCACTTGGTATAGAGTAAGCACCAGCCAATAATAGCAAAGAACCATGTTCAGCTGACGAGGGATTGACAGGAGGTCAAATCACTGAATACACTATATCTGTCAGATGAGAAGGAAACTGCTACCTTTCCCATAAACTTTCATTCCAAGTCATACTTTACTTAATGAAAAAAAAAAGTTTGACATCTTTATATAAAAATCAATTACTTTTATTTTTACTACTTTCTACAAAAAAAAGTGATTAACAACATGTGATTCAGGTATAGTTAACAGAGGTGACATTTATAAGGAGAGTGATTATTAGAACAGGATAGAGAGAAGATGAAAAACAAATATAATTTTACTGTATGACAAATCTCTCTCACACAGTTTTCTATTTACTGAATACTGCTAATGATGTGCTATTTAAAAAAAAGATCCAACTTCCTACACATTATCTAAAAGTTGCTGTTAACAAATTCAGTTTTAGTGCTGAAAATACTTCAATATGTCATGTCCGATGAGGCAATATTAACATTATCAGATGATCTTGTTTTATATAGCTCAGACTCACATTATAAGCTCCTATATATAAGCTATATATAGGAAACTGAACAAGACACTCAAATATATGCTGAACTCCACAAGGTAGTTAACTTAGGACCTGCAACTTACCTACGACCCTAGAGGGCTAAACAACACTTTCTTGGCAAGAGAGCAGAGAGACAAGCAATGAGAGCAGAGAGACAAAGGAGAGGAAAGTCGCACTGGGGTGGTAAATGCTCCTGGGAATTAACGTCAGGCTTCAGAGTAATTGTTGGCTTTTTCTCAGCTTTTATAGCTGGGTAAGACATTAAATATTGGCTAAATATTAGGTATTGATCAAGAAAGCCTAAAATATTTCTTATGCCTTCTGAATATACTCACAGTTTCTTTTCAAATAATTCACTTACTTGATTGTCATTTTCATTATCTTTGATAACCAAATACCTCAATAAATTTAATGAAGCCATGATCCTGTTAATTAAAAAAAAAAGTTACTTTCATAGTTTTATATAATCAACAGCAATTTCAATGAACAAGTTAAAACTCTGGGTATATTTTATAATTAGGCTTGCTATTAGAAACTATTACCATTAATATAGTTATAACTTATCATGCTTGTTTTCCATTTCTTTCTTTCTTTTTTTTTTTTTGAGTCAGAGTCTCACTCCATCATCCAGGCTGGAGTGTAGTGGCATGCTCACAGCCACTGCAGTGTTGACCTGCTGGGCTCTGGCCATCTTTCCGCCTCAGCCTTCCAAGTAGCTGGAACTACAGGCGCCTGCTACCACGCCTGGCTAATTTTTTGATTTATTGTAGAGATGAGGTCTTGCCAAGTTGCCCAGGCTGTTCTCGAACCCGTGGGCTCAGGCAGTACCCTCACCTCGGCCTCCCAAAGTGCTAGGATTACGGGCTTGAGCTACCGTGCCTGGCCAAGAAGAGTTTTTTATAAATTTTTTCTACACATTATTGAATCACAGAAATTTGAAAAATCTTTATGTAATTATGAATTAGCCATAGATCATAAAGTCACAAGAAAATACATTTTATTCATTTAGGTTCCTTAAGCAGATGTTTCAAAGTTTAGAAACGGTCAGCTCACCTATCTGAGTTTTGTAGTAAATCTGTTTCGGCACCCTCTGGGAGACAGAGCACCAAATCTAGAAGGGAAACCAGCTGTGGTCCTGTAAACCATTTGCTGTTACATGTGCTCTGAGAAGCAAAAGAAAAATAGGGAACAGCTTTAAATCATAGTCTGATAAATCAGGTGTTTTTCTACTATCTTTATATTATAAAAATAAATGACTGTACACTTAGATACATTTTGAAACTTTAATTTCCATACATTTATTCACTTCCCAGATACCTGGAACAAAATACCAGTTTGAGAAGACTGGTTCTGTTTCCTATATGGAATTAATAAGTATTCACAAACAAATTAAATGTCAGTTTCCATTAATTTTTCAGAAGTATAAAACAAAACAAAGAGAAGTCATATTATCAGTTCAAAGAATTAATACAATTTAAATTTACTGTTAACAAAATTTCCAAATTCAGAGTTTAAAAAAATAGTAGAAATAGAGGGGAAAAAAACCTTAATACTAGAGACAGAGCAAAAATCCACATTAATGTATTCCAAATATGAATAAATAAAACAAACTGATAATTGACACCTTGGCTATATTCTTACCTTTAATGACATGTCGATTTGATTTTTGATATTTTGAATAATAAAGGCCTCTACACCTGAGTGATTACTTGTATTCAATAAGCACCTTGAAAGCAAAATTACAATAGATATGTAATTATCCTGGACTGCATTAGAATTAAATGGTGGTGAAAGTCTTACAAATTCAAATGCACTATGTGTTATTTCTAGGAATACAAAACCCACAGTAAAGACAACTAGCAAGGTGATCACCAATGACAAAGTCATCTGTAATAGTTGTTGTTCTACCAACTGGTAAATTCTATTTGTAACTGGATCTTTCTAAAAGAAATTTCAATTAAGCCAAATTTAAATCTTTTTATTTTTAGAGACAAAGTTTCACTTTGTCACTTAGGCTGGAGTTTAGTAGCATAATCATAGCTCACTGCAGTCTTGAACTTCTGGGCTCATGCCATCCTCCCATCTCAGCCTCCCAAGTAAGTAGCTGGGATGACAGGTGAGCCACCACACCTGGCTAATTTTCTTGTAGAGACAGAGGTCTCACTACGTTGCTCAGGCTCTTCTCAAACTCAGGTCTCCAGTGATCATCCCACTTTGGCCTCTCAAAGTGGTAGGATTATAGGCATGAACCACCATGCCTGGCCCAAATTTGAATCTTTATGCAAATAACTGCAATAACTTAACGGGACAAGAAAGGGCACTAAAAGAATCATCCAAAAACTCCAAAAATTATTCCCTGTGAAAGCAGACTAGTGCTTTCAGACTAGTTTAATTACAAAGAAAGGAAACTAAGTATGAATTAGCTTAGGAAAAAAAGGGGATTTCTTGGCAGAGACAGATAGAACAGAACAGCAATTCTAGTATAAGACCTAAGAATTAAGATTTCATGACAATCAGCAGAGGCAAAGAATTAAAAGTGCTAATATTGATTGGCTGATTCCAAAGAAGACTTTTTAGCACTTTAACACCACTCAAGTCTGTTTTTAACTCATTTTTATTACCTAGAACAGGGGTCAACAAACTGAGGTCTGCAGGCCAAATCCAGCCTGCCATCCAATTTATAAGCAAAGTTTTTCGAAACACACTCACCTCCAACACAAAGTTGGGCAGTTGCATCAAAGACTGTATAGCCCATAAAGCCTATATTTACTACTTGGCCCTTTACTGAAAGTTTGCCAGTTTTTAACTTACAGAGTTGCTGGAATCTTTTCCACCTCACAGAGCACTGTTCATAAGTGCCACGATTAAGTTATCATGGATAGCCTCTTGAAGTTGCAACTCCAGAGCCATGAATTTCAACTGTGAGTAATGGAGGTTACTGGCATATGGAAAGTACTAGCAGGATCATTATCGATCTCAGTTTGATCTTTTTACAGTTTATTTTAAGTGTAGGGTATTCCAATTAATTGAACTAAAATATATGCTAATATTCATGTAATATATATGTATGCAAAGTATTTGATTAGCCCCCTCAAATCAAATCATTTGATTAACTTGATTTTTAATCAACCACACACTTAGCAATTAACACGCTTGATACATACCTAAATAACGTATATTTGCCTTGTGAATCCAACTTGTTAATGTACAGCTGAAGCATAGCTAAACTCTTTTTCCTCTAAAATGGAACAAATAATATTATTATATAAAATGAATGAAGATTAAATTATTTATCAAATTTTCTCACTGTAACTTATTATTATTTAGTCCCAAAACATTTACATACCAATGTCTCAATGGGGCAAAGTGTCATTACTTTGACTAAGCCCTGGAAATAAAAAAATGTAAAATTCAGATTTTTTAAAATTTAAAAAACAGATTATACTGACAGGAAACAACTATATTATCAATAGTGAATACTAAAAATTCAGAGAAGTGAGGGTAGCAGACTTAAAAGTGAAGGAAATTTATTTTTCCCTGACCTTTTCATTCTACTGTTATGTCTACAGGAAGCTAACTACAATCAATTTTTTATGTGATACTGACTGGGGTATTACAAATTACAATTTTAAAAATTCGTGGTAATTTCCAATTATGTCTGGAGTGGCATGAAAATGAAATCAAACATGCAGAAATATAACCTATTCATTACAAATAATCAAGCTTAATATACTAACAAAAACTGGTTTTTTCCTATTTAAATATCAGAAAACCAGTTTCTACACTGACATTCAAGGACCTACTTGGAGATGACAACAAGAAGTACTAGGCAGAATAAACCACAAGAGGGAAAAACAAAATGTGTCTTAGTCTTTGTAGTAATGAGCCAGTGCAGCATTAGATGGAGTCCTGAGAACTTGAGTTGTGAGAAAAGTAAAGGAGCTTCATTTTCCAAGAGCCCTACAGAAACAAAGTGTTAAAGAAGAAAGTTGTGCTTTTCCATAGATGCTACGTTAGCAACTATGGTAGACATTAATAGCTATTTCAGTTTAAATTAATTTAAATGGAATAAAATGGAACATTTAGTTCCTCAGACACGGTAGCCACATTTCAAGTGTTCAATTCAGCTAGTGTAGTGGCTTTTGAACCGTACAGCACAGCAAACGGAACTCTTCCATCATCAAAGAAGGTTGTGCTGGACAGCACTACACAGTTTCAAAGGATGGAGAGAATGAAGTGGGGAGGAGTCAGAAAAGACCTTTACCTTATTTGAGTTCAGAACAGGCAAGGGGCTATTTTCAATATTAGAATATACATACTTTATTTACCTGAGGCACAGTAAGAAAACTCTTGATTTCTAAGTACTGGTGAAGCAGACCGTTGTCTTCTATTCTCAATAAACTATTCTCCAGCAGATCCTACAGATTAAAATATATGCAGATACATACGTGGTGAAGTCAACAGCTCTATTTGTTGACATAACTATGTATTTAAGTTATAATGGAAGTCTTACCAATCCTTTGGAGAAAACAGACTCTTCTGTTCTGGAAAAGAATATTAAAGTTTATAATAATTTTATAAACTATTTCAGAATTACTCTTTATCTTAGAAAAAATAAAGCAAACATGGAAATTTTAAGACTTTTAAAATGCATATTGGCCCAGTATGGTAGCTCACGCCTATAATCCCAGCACTTTCAGAGGCCAAGGCAGGAGGATTGCTTGAGCCCAGGAGTTTGAGACGTTCTTAGACAAAATAGAGAGACCTCATATCTACAAAAAATAAAAAATTAGCTGGGCATGATGGTGTGCACCTATGGTCCTAGCTACTCAGGAGGTTGAGGCAGGAAGCTCACTTGTGCCCAGGAGATCAAAGCCATAGTGAACTATGATTACACCACTGCATTCCAGTCTGGGCAACATAGTAAGACTCTCTCTCTAAAAAATAGTATATATATCTATATATCTATATATATATCTCAATGCATATTATTAAAGAAATTCTGTCAAATTCCTAATCCATCTTTGATCTATCTTTTGATTTGGCCATGACATCTAAATCTAACCAAAATTAACATACTCAGGGCTTATTTCCTGGTATCAAATCAATAGATCTTAAATAGCAAGTACTAAGAAATTAATTATACCTGTTATAACACTATATATTCCAGCTTATTGTTCTGTAACATCTTTTCAGTTCTTTTTATTCAAAAAAGAACTACATGCTTTCTGCTTGGGGTAATACTTTTTTTTTAAGGTTTATAATCATTATTAACTAAATACTTAAGTTCTATGGCAAAGAATATCTTGGGCTCCAGGGAACTATTTCTAACCATGCAAGGAGTTAAAAGTGTTAAAAGCTCAATGACTAAACCATTTGGAAATCTCAAGAATATAGAACTTAGATTCAAACCAATACATACTATGTTGTATGAATAACAGAAACTAAGTGAAATGAATATAAAATCATTAAGACATACACAATACAGCAAATTTACAGAGTTAATAACTACTTGTGCCAGGAGACCCTTGAAATTCCTGCCTTGTATGCTGAGGCTTTGAACATTTGCCATGCTACAAATCTTCCTTCACCTGGGAAGAGAAGGGATTAATAACCGTAACTAGTGTTCCTGAGGGTAGTACTACAAGGCCCTGACCGAGTTCAAAGGATAATTTAAACATGTTATGGGGAAAGAAAACAAAGCATACAGAGTTCTGCAAAATTCTTAAATTGCTGTCTGAAAAAATTGTGTGTACTTACTCCTTCGTAATTTCTTTTCTTTTTTTTTATTTTTTAAGATAAAGTCCAGTTTTTCAGCACCTCAAATGAGAAACGCTGGGAGTCGAATGATATCACTATCAATAACCTAAGTTACAAAAGGTGGGGTCAAAACACTGCCTTCCTTTATTTTTTTTTAAGTTGGAATCTCACTCTGTCGCCCAGGCTGGAGTGCAGTGGCACACTCATTGTCACCCCAGCATTGACCTGCTGGGCTCCGGCAATCCTTCCGCCTCAGCCTTCCAAGTAGCCGGAACTACAGGCGTGCGCTACCATGCCCGGTTAATTTTTTGATTTATTGTAGAGACAAGGTCTCGCCAAGTTGTCTGGGCTGGTCTTGAACCCACAGGCTCAGGCAATCCACTTGCCTCAGCCTCCCAAAGTGCTGGGATTCCAGGCTGAGCCATTGAGCCCGACCTGCCTTCCTTTTGATGCAGTTCACAAACTGTGTCCATGAAGGAAAAACATGGACGAACTTCATACTGACTATCCCTCCTTAGGTGGAAGGGGCTGTACTGGGCTAGAGGTATTTTAATGTACTAACTTTTGAAATGAAGAAAGCTCTGACACAGATGACTGGAAAACTCCTTATAAGACAAAAATCTTAGTATTATCTTGGGTTTCAAATAAGAGACTCTGCTGTAAAACTCTTTGACTCATAGTCTCGCTCACAAATATTTGCTTCACTGTTTTGTAAAATAACCAATTGATTACGGCCTGGCAAAGAGAAGGCAGCCTCCTCTGATCTTGACGAGGACTATTTTAGCACTATTTAATCCTAGGATACCACCTGAATGGACTTACCTTTGCAAAAAGACTTCAATATGCCCCATATTAAACTGCAGAAGGTACAATGGGCTGAAATAGAAACAAAACAAATACGTATTGTTAAGGGTTGAATTGTATTTCCCCCCAAAGAGCTATGTTGGAGACCTAACCTCCATTGCCTCAGAATATGACCTTATTTGGTGATATGGGGCAATTCATTTAAAGGGAAACAATTATGGTAGGCCCTAATCCAGCATGCCTGGTGTCCTTATAAAGAAAACTTTGGACACAGACATGCACACAGGGAGAATGCCATATGAACACAAAGGCAGAGAAAAGAGTAATGTATCTACAGGCCAAAGAGCATCAAAGATTGGGAGTAGATCACCAGAAACCAGGGGAGAGGCATGGGAGAACTCTCCCTTATTGCCCTCAGAAGGACCAACCTTCTGAGACACCGTGATCTTAGACCTCTAGCTGCCAGCACCATGAGATAACATATTTCTGTTATTTTAATCACCCAGTTTGTAGTGCTTTGTTATGGAAGCCTTAGCAAACTAAGACACATACACTGTATATGTTACTCTGGTGGTAGAATGTGATGCTTTAGAGAACAGGTTCTGAGGTCAGGCAAAATTGCTTCAGTTCCACCTGTGATAGAAAGTAGTTACATAATGCTGTACAATATCTTAACTTGTTAAAGCCTGTTATTTTTATCTGTAAAATAAGATAATGCTCTATTTCATAAGGCTATTGTAAAAGAGTATATAATGCATATAAAGCCATTAGTACAATGGTTCATACATGGTGAACCTGCAAATGGTAATCATTATTCCAATATTTACATACAAACATACCCCTAAGGTGTATATAAATGTACAAACACACAAATACACCCCATGCCTGTGAGACAAATATGAAATCTTTATTACCATACCAGAAGGTATTATACTATAAAATTATAAATTTATTTTAAAATAATTTTGATAAATTTTGTGGAAAAAGAAGTCAAAGTCAATGTAAAGATCATGGGAGGATTCAGCCTAAATTTGGTGGTGAGTAAAGGCTTTCCTCAGAAAGACATCTCAGGGCCGGATGCGGTGGCTCATGCCTATAATCCCAGCGCTTTGGGAGGCCGAGGTGAGAGGACTGCCTGAGCCCACGGGTTCAAGACCAACCTGGGCAACTTGGCTAGACCTCGTTTCTATAATAAATAAAAAAATTAGCCAGGTGTGGTAGCACGCACCTATAGTTGCTGCTACTTGGAAAGCTGAGGCAGAAGGATTGCCTGAGCCCAGCAGGTCGAGGCTGCTATGGCCATGAGCGTGCCACTGCACTCCAGCCTAGGTGACAGAGTGAGACTCCGAATCAAAAAACAGACATCTCAGGCCAACAGGCCAAAGATAGTTCTAAACATATACTATGGCCCAACAGCAGAAAAGGTCATAACAAAGTTGACAAGAAACCAAAAGAAGGTCTGTTAATGGGGCATAGTAAACAAGCAGAAAGGTGGTGGGAGACGAATCAGGTCAGTCAAGCAGGGACCAGATCATGCATACGTTTGTCTCAAGAGTCACAAAGAAAGGTCTTTAGATTTTATACTTAGAGCAAGTATAAGTAAGTTCAGGCTTACTTATAAGGCTTCTGTTAAGGCTTCACTTTCTAGTGTGTTAAGAGTATGTTAGAGTAAAAGGGAAGAGTACAGCAATAACCCAGAGAAAAGATGATGGCGCCCTTGGTTACCAGCCAACTCCCTCCCTTGTAGCCCAGGGTGGTCCCAATAGCTTGAAAACCAAGCTTAGCTGAACACTTTCTGACTCTTGTCCCTATCATTCTCTTACATCTATTTCAACAACCCTCCTTCTTGTTACTTGATTACTAATGGCTTTTGTAGGTTATAGCCAGTATCATTTAGAATAAAAACAGACTTTGTTTATAATTTATTTTAAATATTAGTATGTTAATATGCAAGTTGGACATTAGGTAAATGAGAATTTGCTGAAATTCCTCTTAGAATACATGAATAAACCAAACTCTAACTCTTACCTTAAGACCATTGGAAGCTGATCAATACTGATGCCCTGTACAAATACTAGATATGCCAGAGAAGCCATTGAGTCGACTAATTGCTTGTCTTCTTCTTCCTCAAATTCAAGATAATCCCAATTCCTCTTTTTCCTTCCATGTTTAAAAATCATTTTGGGTAAAGGATATCCAATTGCTGATAAAAAACCCTGTGAAATGGAAAAAAAGAAGCTAGAAAAGACAGACTCTAAGGTGCTTCCCACCTGATATTCACATCCATATTCACACCAAGGAGAGTGTCTTCACTCCTCTTGAGTGTGGGTAGGGCCTGTAGCCTTGCTTTTAACTAACAGAATACAACAAAGATGTCTTTACCATGATTCTGTCATCTGTCAAAAGTAAAGGGATTCTTGCACATGTAATTAAGGTCCTAAATAAGCTGATTTTGAGTTATTCAGAAAGCAGACTATCCTGGACAGGACGAACTTAATCAGCTAGAGAGTTTTAAAGGTGGTCTAGGCACTCCCTCAAAGTCAGAAACTCACCTTTGCAGGCTTTAAAAAATTAAGCTGCCATGGTACAGGAGGGTCTATGGACAGAACTATGTGGCAAGGGACTACAGGCAGCCTCTAGAAGCTGAAAGCGGTCCCTGGCTGACAGTCAGCAAGAAAATAGAGGCCAGGCATGGTGGCTCTTGCCTGTAAACCTAGCACCTCACAGAGGTGGTATGATCACTTGAGGACAGGACTTAAAGACCATCCTGGGCAACACAATGAAACCCTGTCTCTACAAAAAAATTAGCCAGGTGTGGTAGCACACACCTTTAGTCCTAGCTACTTGGAAGATTGAAGCAGAAGGATCATTCAAGACCAAGAGTTTTAGGTTACAGTGAGCTATGATCACACCACTGCACTCCAGCCTGATCAACAGAGTAAGACCCTATCTCAAACAAACAAACAAACAAACAAACAAACAAACAAAACAGGGACCTCAGTCCTATAGCTTCAAGATGAATTCTATCAACAAACTGAGGAAACCTGGAAGTGGCTTCTGATAAGACTGCAGGCCTAGTCAACAACTGACCTGCAGCCTGGTGAAATCCTTAGCAGAGGACTCAGTTAAGCTGAGGCCAGACTATGGATCCACAGAAACTGACAGATAACAAGGGAGTGTTGTTTTAAACACAGTAATAGAAAACTGATTTACAGCCGGTGCAGTGGCTAATGCCTATAATCCCAGCACTTTGGGAGGCTGAGGCGAGAGGATTGCCTGAGCCCATCCACGGGTTCGAGACTAGCCTGGGCAACTTGGCAAGACTTCATCTCTACAATAAATAAATAAAAAAATTAGCCAGGCGTGGTGGCACATGCCTGTGGTTCCAGCTACTTGGAAGGCTGAGGTTGAAGAATCACCTGAGCCCAGCAGGTCGAGGCTGTGGTGGCCATGAGCGTGCCACTGTACTCCAGTCTGGGCAACAGAGTGAGACTCTGACTCAAAAAGAAAAAGAAGATACAGAAGCCAATAGCAAAATCATATTTTACATGAGCATTTATATATCAGATGTTTCCAAATCAATTCAGAATCATATCTAAAAGCACATACACAAGTTTTGTTGACTGTCAAGTGACCTGACAGCAGATGGAGGGGTCTGAAATAAACAAAATAAAATATTTTCACACTAAAAAAATGTTTTAAAATACTTCAGACATAGAGACAGAAAGTAGAATGGTGGTTGCCAGAGAATGACGGAAAGGGAGAATGGGAAGTTGGGGTTTGACAGATACGGACTTTCAGGGAGAAAGATGAAGAAGTTCTGGAGATGCATATGGTGGTGATGGTTGCAAAACATGTGAATGTTCTTAAATGCCACAGAACTGTATGCTTAAAAATGTTAAAGTGGTACATTTTATGCTGTACGCCATTTACCGCAGTTTTTAAAAAAGTGCTTCAGAGATACTTGAGAGCAATCTGAAACGTGAGACAGACAAATAATATGAAATGAAAGGACATCAACTACTCAGAGGAATAACACCCTAGGAACAATGCTCCACTGTCCCCTGTCTGCCTAGACAGAGTGGGCTGGAAGAACACTGGTCAGTAGCAGCAGGTCTTGAGGAAACAGTGCTGGTGTCTCAGGTCACGTGGGCTCTCATGTTATGAGAGAAGCATCCTTGCATGGGTGGACAGGACCACAGAGCTACATCAAGCTGTAAGCTCAGGAAACACAGGGTCACCCCTCTGCTTCTTATGCCATTTCTAATTCTAGTACACTAGAGAATCCACTGGAATTCACTTTGAGTTTGGCTCCACCACCTACTAGCTGTGTGACACTGAGTAAGTTACCTAACCTCTTGAAACCTCCGTTTCCTTACCTAGAAAATAACAAGACCTATGTCAAATATTTATCATGCTGCTCCACAAAAAAGCATAAGAAAGCTAAGGTACAACAAACTACCCTCTAGAAGTTAAAAGGGAATGAATGACAAAGCTAAAGCGGAACGAATACTGACTATCTACAAACTCATTCTTTCCTTCAATAATCACACACCAGGCACTGGGCCTGACACTGTGGGGAATTACAGAGCCAAATAAGACTTTTCCAGCCTTTGGGGAGTTAAAATCTGCTGATCCCAGATGGTTCCATTAGTCATTTCAGAACACAAAAGGGAGGCCGGAAATTATCCTCAGTCACAAGAGACTACTATTTAGCTATGAGATGCTAAATTTATACTGCTGTACTGATTTTCAAAGCCACACGTTCTTGTTAGAGCTACAAGGCAAAAAGTTTATTGCACTCCGATTCCAAATGTCCTCATGATCATGAGGCTCATTTCTTTATTCAGCAATGCCACATGTGTTTTTTTCCACAGAAGGGTAGCCTTTTTAAACATCGTCATATGTAACCAGAGTTTACAGGGTTGCTCTGGATATCTGGGTCCAACCTGTGTCAAAATCAACCTGGGTCCGTCGTGATCCACACACCATCCAGCATCGTGCTCAGACTCAGGCCATACCTACCACTGTACAATTTCTCAAGGCTCATGGCAGCCTCTGTCCTTTCAGGAATCTTCCTATTCTGCCTGCGGCCTATGGGACATTCCAGTAGTTCTCTATCAAAATAACTTGTGCCAAAGTAGAAATGGCTGAGGCCAGTCAATCCCAACCATACCACTTTACCAGTACATCTCTAGCATTGAACAGAAGACCTCACTTCGTCTCCTCCCTGGTCTCACCTCTACTTCTCCCAGCATGCAGATGTCTCCTCATGTCATCTCTTACCTGGTCTCCCTCTTGACTGCTTTGTGCTTCCTCACTGCTGGCTCTTTCTACTTGCAATGCTCCTTCTACAGGGATCGTGGGACCTCTCTCCTACGCCCTCAACCTCTTCATAGGATGCATGCTCTGCCTCACAGCTCGAATTCAATCTGTCTGATTTCTGGTGGAGGCTGCTCATTCTCACACCTTTTATACCAGGAAGCAGGACCCAGAAGGCAGCTGCGGGGTAGGGAGGTATGGGCAGAGGCTCAGTACTGTCTTGGCTCTTTCTGTACTCCTCAACAAGAATACATCTTGTTGTACAATGTCATACTGTCAAATGACATGTCATACTGTCCTTTTCCAGTATATGCTAACTTCCTGGTCTTCCATATTCACTGAAGACTCTGGCATCTACTCATGATCTTTTCTCTACCCAACCCCTGTTGTGATTCTGGGAAAGTTGGAACGTTCATATAGATAATGCCTGTAACAGGCCAGCCTCATGGTTCTTCATTTAAATTTGAGTGACCTTTACTTTTACTTCCTGTCCGCCCCTAAGCCCACGCTGGAACTCTGCAAACATTTGGACCTATTCCGTGTTAGACACCTTAAACTCCAGCATTCCATTTTCTGACCAAAACCTCTCATCCTCTGTATCCTACTAATCTGCTTTTCTACCTCTGACTTCTCCAGCCCTTTTTAACCTACCTAGTCATCTCCTTCTTTCCCCAACCAACCTGGAGCATGCATTATTGATCACCAAACGGTACCCTACATTAACTTTAGCTGCATCTAGCCAGTAAAATGCCAGCCTGGGAAAAAGAACCACAATCCACTTTCTTTACTTCTATACCCGGGCAGTTGAGTACTGCTGGAGAAAATAACTCAAAAGTATAGACTGTTAGCACCACAGCTATGGGCTTGACCCCAGTTGAGTGCTCAGCTTCACTGACTAATATGTTCATGGTCTCCTACCATCTCTTTCCTGTCCCCTCACTAGTCTAAACCTTTACCAGTTTCCTTAAAAAGATCATCTCTCATTCACCCAGGAATCTGAGGCCAGTGGGTTTGACGTCCCTCAATTATAATATTCTATTCCAGCTACAAATTCTCAACATGTATCCTTACCTACCCATTCCTGCTTCTTCCTTTCCAGGAGTTCTCTCATGTTCTTGGTCCTACGTCCCTCTCTGCTCTGAAGTCACATTATTTCTGTTATCCCATAAAGCCTTGTCTTTTCCCCTCTAATGGTTTGCACTCCATCAGCCTATAAAGACGCTCAAGCCTCCCATCCCCTCCCCCGTTACCTTCCTACCCTTAGTCCTTGCCTTCTAGCTATTGCCTCTCTCCTTCCTTACTCATCTCAACTCTTTTAAAGACATCTCCTTCTTCATTCATTCTTTCATCTACTCCACTATTTTTTTTCCCCCACTCTGTGGCCCAGGCTGGAATGCAGTGGCATAATCACAACCACCACAGCCTCAACCTGCTGGGCTCAAGCAATGCTTCTGCCTCAGCCTTCCAAGTATCTGGAACTACAGGCGTGTGGTACCACGCCTGGCTAATTTTTTGATTTATTGTAGAGACGAGATCTCACCAAGTTGCCCAGACTTGTCTCAAACCCCTGAGCTTAGGCAATCCTTTCACTTCTGCCTCCCAAAGCACTGGAATTACAGGCATGAGACACCACGTCCAGCGTGATTTTTGTCTCCAATACTCCACTCAAACTGTTCTTGCTAAGATTATCAATGCCATCTTACTTCCTAAAGGCACTGGATACTTTTTAGCTAACCTCAAGGCTCTCCCTACTGCATTTAACAGTACCAATCGCTACTTTCTTCCTGAAACTCTACTATACCAGTTTCTGATTATTTCTACCACTGTTTCTGTTATTTCTGACTGTTTCTTGTTCTCTTCAGTGGGCTCATTTTAAGTGCTCATACTCTCTGGGATTCAGTCCTGAGCCCGATTCTCTCCTCACACTGATCTTTGGGTGGACTGCACAACTCTTATTCAAAAAGTTCTTAACAACCTGCTCTCTCTGGTTATTAGCTATATACTTTAAAATGGCTCATCTTGTTAGGTGTCATAGTGACATTATTAATAGTCATTATCATTAGAGTAATACACTTAAGGATTTATGAATATGTCTAGGACTTGCTATAACATATTACAGCAAGAAAAGAGGGAGAACAGATGAAACAAGATTGACAAAATGTTGACAGTTGTTGACACAGTGATGGGTACATGGGAGTGTGTTATGTAGTTCTTTCTATGTTTCTGAATGTTTTTAAATTTCTGTAATATATTTTTGAAAAACACAAATCCCCCAACTCCTTGCTTTATACGCTTTATTTCAATTATTAGCACCTTCATCTGTCCAATTATCCAAGCAAAGAAAACAAACCCTCTTCCGTGCTTTATTCTAAATCCAATCAATAACCAAATTTTGCCGAGTTTACCTACTATAGTTTTCAAATCTGCCCTTTCTTCATTTTTACAACTATATTCACACTCAGGATCCCATCACTTCTCACCTAACTCCTACCAGTCTCCCTGCTTCCAAACTTATTCTAGTTAAATTCATCTTCCTATAAAGTAATGAATCCAAAACACAGTTTGATCGCATCACTCCTAGGTTTAACATCTGTGATACCATGAAATATACATTTGCTTTTTGTTCCATTTCCTGGTATACAACTCCTAAAATCCTGGGAATTTCCAAAGTGATATGTGACTTTCTGTATGCTGCTGAGCTGACTGATGGTTGGGTCTCTTAGATAGCCCTAGGATGGGGGCTGGTTGCCAGGGGAGCCAACTCTTTGATCAGATGGTTGGACCTTCCCCAGTGCTACCCCTCAACCTCTAGGAAGGGGAGAGGGGTAGAAGGTTAAGTTGATGACCAATGGTCAATGATGTAATCAGTACTGCCTACATCATGAAGCCTCCATAAAAGCCCAAAAGGACTGAGTTCACAGAGCTTCTGGATAGTTGAACACGTGGAGGTTCTTGGAGGGTGGCACACCCAGGGAAGGCATGAAAGCTTCCACTATACCTAGCCCTATGCATATCTTCATCTGTATCCTTTATAATACTCTTTATAATAACCACTAAACATTAGTAGTTCCATGAGTTCTGTGAGCCATGCTAGCAAATTACTTGAACCCATGGAGGGGGTCCTGGGAACCCTGATTCACAGCCAGTCAAAGCACAGGTACAACAACCTGGGCCTTGAGACCGGCATGAAAAATGGGGACAGTCTTGAGGGACTAAGCCCTCCTCCTGTGAGATCTGACACTCTCTCCAGGCAGGTAGTGTTGGAATTGGAGTGCATGCAGTTGGTGCCCACTGCAGAATCAGTTGCTTGATGTGTGGGACATACAAAGCCCTAAACACGTGGTATCAGAAGCTTGTTGTGAGAGTCCAGTAGAAGAAACTGATTTGGTTTTTCCTCCATCATCAGACATCCTTCAATAGTTTACAACTTTCATAGCCATCTTCTCAAAATAGAGCACACATACATAGATGGTGTTTATACTACATCCAGGAGAGCATACTGCACTCTCCCTTGGCAACAAGAAAGAGCCCTCAGACTTGTGTGCATCCTGGGAAAGCACTTCCCCTCCCCTTCTTCACTCACAGCCTCTTCACCACTCTCCCGACCATTGCCGTTAACCTTGTTGAACTACACGCCCCTATTTAAATCAGTCACCAAATCACCCCGCATCCTCAGAATTTAGTTCCCATAAAGTTCTGGCATCCCCTCTTCCGACCCCTTTTCCCGCCCCTCCTCAAATTTCAAAACCCTTCCATCATGGGCTTCTGGAGCTCACAGTCATCAGCAAAATCTTCTCTAAATGAAATTCGGTTCTCCCCTGAAAATAAGTGCTTTCTCTGCAACCCTCTCAAAGGGTTGCTACTTTTTAATCCATGCCCATTGCACCACTGAGCCTGGAAATATAAAACCTGTTGTCCTTGCTGCTTCTAGACCATTCTCTCCCTCTCCTCCCTAAAATCCCTAAGCTTTGAAACTAATTGTTTGTGGCTTTACCACTTCTAACCGTCCTTCTTGTGGTCATTAGAACCCAAGTTCACTCCACTAATTGGCTCTCCAACATCAAAATTCTGTGTGATTTAAATATATACCAGGCCAAGCGCAGTGGCTTATATATGTAATCCTAGCACCTAGGGAGGCTGAGGTGGGAGAACTGCTTGAGCCCAGGAGTTCTAGATCAACCTAGGCAACACAGTGAAACCTCGTCTTGTCTCTACCAAAAAACAAAATTTTTTTCAAAAAATTAGCCAGGCTGCACGCATATAGTCCCAAGTACTTGAGGGGCTGAGGCAGGATGATCGCCTGAGCCCAGGAGGTTGAGGCTGTGGTGAGCCATGAACATGCCACCACACTCCAGCCCAGGCGAAAGAGTGAGAGGCCCAACTAATAAATAAATAAATGTACAACCAAAGATGTTCTAATACCCTGAAGTCTTGGGTACTTCATCTTCTCCAGTCCAATAACCTTAACCTCTACCTTTTCCTTCAGAACACCCACTCTGTGCTCATACTGCAGACTTTGCTACTAGTAACTGTAACCTTTCCATAATACAAATTTCAAGCATCCTGTTCTCTAACCTACTTTTCTTTCAACGCACTGCTCCTAATAACCTAACTCCAACAGTTGTCACTCACAGCAGGACTGACAACCTAATGATTCCACCAACTTTTCACTGTCTCTTGCATTCAGTATGTCCTAACTTCCCTCCTTATCCAGCTTAAATTCCATGTTCACCATTAAAGTCACTCCCTTGCATACATGCTCAATCCTTTGCCCCTTCTCTTGCTTTCTAAAACTCAACCAGTTCTCAAAAAACCAACCTAATTAAACTTAATTTACCTCCTATGCTGCACATGCACTTGTGAAAACCACACAGCCACACTGACTGGTCTCTTGAAACCATGACCATCAATCTCAAGGAACTATTTTTTAATATTTCAGATTATTTCTGATACAGAATTCCTACACATTTTAAAATACTTTTGACACATAAAGCCAAATTCCTTTAAAAAGAAATTTTGCTTATTTATGGAGCTATTTTAAAAATATTTATCATGGGACTTAAAAAATGAGAGTGTTTTTTTGGCATAGAAATTCCTCTTCCAGGTTTTGAAGGCAATAATTAAGTATGCAAAGATTTATACTTATCACAGACTTAACAATTAAAAGAAAGAAAGAAAGCTGGAGCTGTTTTATAATAATAAAAAACTGGAAACAATCCAAATGTTGAACTACACGGCACAGGGTAACTACATTATGCTAAGTTCATACCATGGGACACTATTAAGCCAATGGAAAAATATTTGTAATGTATTGTTAAAGAGAAAGAATAGTGGCAAAAGAGTATATATAATATATAATCTTTTAGAAATTTATATATATATACATTTGATTCTTTATGAGTATACAAGCAGAAAAAACTCTGGAAGATGTTAATAGTATTTGTCATTGAATAATGAAAATACTGCTATTTTATTATCCATGTTTTGCTTATCTGTGTTAAATGCAAAGTACATATTACTTTATAACCCTCTGCACTCAGATATCCCCTCTGAGAGGACTTTGTAAATCTAGCAAACCACTCTGATGTTCTCTCTCAGGGGACATAAAGAGATTGTTGGTGATTATACAGAAAAAACTTATGCCAGTGCAAATTTTTCAAACATGTATATTTCCTTGAAGTTTTCCATTCCGATTGCATGAAAACACAAATAAAGAGATGGAATATATACTGAGATATATGCAAAGAAAAAAATCAGCAGGAGTCACGTAGACAGAGAATGTATGAAGTACTTTCACAAAGCTGCTGACACTTCTTTACAACAGAAGATAGTGACAAAGAGCCTTTGTATAAGAAAGGCAGCTGTGGGTATATGCTTTGTATCATATGGCATCACTTGGAAAGATAGATAAGCAAGTTACTATAGCCTTAAAAGAAAGAGACTTTTTTTTTTTTATTGAGTTGGAGTCTCACTCAGTCGCCCAGGCTGGAGTGCTGTGGCACACTCACGGCCACCCCAGCATCGACCTGCTGGGCTCCGACGATCCTTCCACCTCAGCCTTCCAAGTAGCCAGAACTACAGGTACGTGCTACCACGCCCAGCTAATTTTATTTTTTTAATTTATTGTAGAGACGAGGGCTCACCAAGTTTCCCAGGCCGGTCTCAAACCTGTGGGGCTCAGGCAGTCTGCTCACCTTGGCCTCCCAAAGTGCCAGGATTACAGGCTAAACCACCGAGCCCGGTCAAGAAAGAGACTTTCAAAGTTAAAGGCAGATCATTGAAGTATCGAGTGGCACAGATCAAATATATCTATCTGCACTAAGTTGGAAGAATAATATTCTTTTGATAAATTTCATTTCATGATTTTGTAATTTACAATTAGAAATTTTTTATCCATTTATTTAGTTTGCAGAACAACGGCAAAACAAAAAGACAAGTGAAAGTTATAATATAAGCAGTGGTGAAGATGAATCAGATTTAGACTCATCTTTGTGGTTTTCAGAATCACAATTGCGTCCTTCCACAATGTCTTTGAACAACAGACTGGACTACAAATCACATATTATTAATGTGGGAGAAAGTAACAAGACCGCATTGTCTGCTCGAATAGAAAATCATCAGGTGGAAGATGTCAAACAAATTACTACTGCACAAAATGTATCACTGAACCTGCAATGTATGTCAGGGACTGTTTCAAATGTTAGAAAAAATATAAGATAAACAATTTTGCTTTTTTTGTCATAAATAAGTTCCTCAATGTCCAAAATTCCATTATAAACCAATAATCATTACAATAAAATAATTGGTTCTAACACTAAGCTATTTACTATGAAGTGATTCATTTTTTACTATTTCATAAAAAAGTGTGGTTGAGTTGCTGTTGGGTGATCTGTGAGAAGTCTCCAAGTACAAAGGGTTAACAGATGTTCCAATTTACATGCCCATGTGCAATATATGAAAACACAGCAGGGTAACATTTTAGATTATAGATTAGATCAACTGTACTTACTATTATTTCAGATGCAAAATACCTTAAAGGATCACCTCCAGCTGCTTCAGACTGTTCGAAGAATTGTGCTGTCAGCAAAGGGCTTTTTAAGCTTTTGAAACAACTAAGGCATAAGAAATAGGTAACTATGAAATCAACACTTCCCAAGTATAAAATATCTAGTTCTTCATATCTAAGTTAATTTTACCTGAAAAATAACAAGCACTGCTATCGTTTAAATGTCTGTCCCCTCCAAAACTCATGTTGAAATGTAATTGCCATTAACAGGTGGGAATTATGCCAGGAGGGCTCCCCCTTGTGGGTGGAGTTAATACTGTTATAAAATGGCAAGTTCAGCTCCCTTTTATCTCTTGCCTTCCTCCTTCAGTCCCATGATAAAGCAGCAAGAAGACTTGCCAGATGCCTGCATCTTAATCCTGGACTTTCCAGCTTCCAGAATTGTGAGCCAGTGAATTTCTTTTCATTATAAAGCTCACAGTCTCAGGTATTGTTATAGCAGCACACACTATAAGACATGCATGAATAACTCAATGGCCTATAAAACTGGTGATGTAACATCTTTCTTACTAGAAACAGGAAAATGTGAGAACACCTTGATAGACTCAACATGGTTAAGACTAACTTTTATGCCTGGACTGTTTCACTGGATTCTAAATGTCTGAGGATTGGTGCTAATCCATTAGGTAGTTTTCATTAGTTCAAGGAAAAATTGGCACAATGTGGTCATTTTTTCGTAAAGCTACATTTATTTTATTAGAAAACTAAACTTTATTCTGTGATTAAGCCTTTCCTATTTTTTTAGTTATTTTTTTCTTTTATGACAAGTGGGTTTTACAAATAGTACATTTTTTTAAAATGTCCTAACCTGACAAGATAGAAAGCTAAAGATTGTTTTAGTCTTCAAAATTTAAAAATCACTATTTTATTTTTTATTTTTTAGAGACAGGGGTCTCATTATGTTCCTCAGGCTGGTCTCCAACTCCTGGCCCCAAGTTATCCTCCTGAGGCCTCAGCCTCCTGACTAGCCAAAATAAAATCATTGGTTTATGTAATTCAGTAATCAAGTCCAGCGCTATCCAATAGAAATATAATGCCAGCCCCATACATAATTTAATATCTTTTAGTAGTCACATGAAAAAAGTAGTAAGAAATGGGAGAAATTAATTTTAATAATTTATCTTAATTAACCCAATGTATCTGAAATATCATTTCAACATGTTATCAGTATAAAAATTATTGAGATATTTTACTTTTTTTTAAAACAAGCCTTCAAAATCTAGGGGGCATTTTATACTTAGAGTACATCTGAATTTGGACTAGTCATATGCCAAGTACTTAACAGCCATACTGAGTAGTGCATGTTTAGTTTATAGCACCCGTGGAGTGAAAGCTATTGGGTGGGTACTCTGCTACTGTTTTTGTGGTCAAGCTGTCTGGTTCAACTGTCTGGTAGTCCTTCTGCTGCTTTCAAAAAAAGAGGAAAACACAATTTTCCCAAAGGAAGAGAGAGATTCCTTGAGCTATATGGATCTATTTCTCCCACTTTCATTATTCACTTACTATGATAAAGGCAATACGTAGAAGAATATAAGCAAATAAAATGCACAGATTTTAGTTTTACAATTTTAAAAAATACAAATGGTTCGTTGAAATTCCATGCTATATCAGTTGAACCCGATATGCTTCTAAAACTCAAAATCTGAAACTAGGTTTATATTTACATGGTAAACAAGGCAAAAAACCAGAATAAGTGAACTATCAATTACTGAAGTCCATTGTAAGATGTTCTGGAAAATATACTTACAATTTCAATAATTCATCCTTTAACTTTTCATTTTCATTTTCCAGTGAGTTTTCTTTGTTATTAGTGACTTCTTCCACAAAAGGTTTAATGAACTCTATTAAAGCCTTGCAACACTGACAAAGGCCATAGTCATCTGTTTGTATTTGTTCTTTTGAGTATGGAACGGGAAGAAGAGATAGCTGACTCCAAAGGGTAGATAATGCTAATCCAACTGAATATGCCTTGTTATGAAGCTTCTGGATCACTAAAACAGAGATCAAGTTGTTACTTAAGGTGGACTCGTAAAGGATGCTAAACACAGGACAAGAAGTTCCGTAAATGTAGAATTATAAGGAACTGCCCCCCCCGACATTTTAACAACTGAGAAATCACAATGACAAATCACAGCTTAATGTGCAGTGTTTTTTTCCTTCTTAGTTGTGCATAAAATAATAGAGCATCTTGCAACAGATGCTATGAAATCTTGTTTAGCTTA
This sequence comes from Tarsius wallacei, assembly GCA_963574415.1. Classification (NCBI taxonomy): domain Eukaryota; kingdom Metazoa; phylum Chordata; class Mammalia; order Primates; family Tarsiidae; genus Tarsius; species Tarsius wallacei. The sequence goes on from CAUYQG010227572.1 coordinate 35,640, forward strand.
TAACAGGCTATATACTTAAGACAGAAGCACATTCTTTCCATATATATATATGTATTTTTTTGAGTTGGAGTCTCACTCTGTCACCCAGGTTGGAGTACAGTGGCATACTCACGGCCACCCCAGTGTCGACCTGCTGGGCTCCAGTAATCCTTCCGCCTCAGCTTTCCAAGTAGTCAAAACTACAGGCGCGCGCTACCACGCTTGGCTAATTTTTTAAATTTTATTGTAGAGATGAGGGCTCACCAAGTTGCCCAGGCTGGTCTTAAACCTGTGGGCTCAGGCAATCCACTCGCCTCAGTCTCCCAAAGTGCTGGGATTATAGGCTGATCCTCCGAGCCCGGCCCTTTCCATATTTTTTGATTATTATAAGCACAAAATATGAGTGTCTTGTAAACTATAAAACACTGTACAAATGGAAAGTAGTGGCTATTAGATTTTATTCCAGAAGACTGAATATTACAGGTGGTATGAAGCTGGCAGACATTCATATTGAAAACAAATTTTTTAAAAAAAAGGAAAACAAATTTGGCCAAGGCAAGAGGATTGCCTGAGCCTGCGGGTTCGAGACCAGCCTGGGCAACATGGTGAGACCTCATCTCTGCAATAAATCAAAAAATTAGTTGGGCGTGGTAGTGTGTGCCTGTAGTTCCAGCTACTTGGAAGGCTGAGGCGGAAGGATCTCTCAAGCCCAGCAGGTTGATGCTGGGGTAGCTGTGAGCATGCCACTGCACCCCAGCCTGGATGACAGAGTGAGATTCCAACTCAAAAAGAAAAAAAGAAAACAATTTTAATTGCTAGGTCCCTCTGTCAGACTCTGAGATACATGTATTTCCTCAAATGAAAAATAGCTTCTTCCTATGGATAAATACCGTCTGTCTTGGTTGCCAAGATCCGTTATTTACAATACTGTTACTACACTCAACCGTGAGCCTTCTCAACCAATACCTCCTCATTTCATGCTTTAGCAGTACCTTTGCATGTCCATCTCAACCTCTCAATACAGAGGCCAAGCAGTGCCCTACCTGATACTATTCTTATCCAAGATACAGGACTATCAATGCTATCAACTTAGTATTGCAGACACAACAGAGATAATAATTTAAGGATGTTTAGAGGAAGAATTCGAGAGTTAAGTTGTAGATAGAATGGCTGGGACAGGCACAGTGGCTCACGGCTGTAATCCCAGCACTTTGGGAGACTAGGGCAGGAAGATTGCTTGAGCCCAGGAGTTTTAGACCAACCTAGGCAATATAGCGACCTCGTCTCTACAAATAAAATTAAAAAAAATTAGCTGGGTTTGGGAGGCTGAGAAAGAAGGATCGCCTGAGACTGGGGAGGTCAAGGCTGTGGTGAGCCGTGATCATGCTACTGCACTTCAGCCTGGGTGACAGAGTGAGACACTAACTAAAAAAAAAAAAAAAATGTTTAGCAAAAAGCTATAGGTTATAATATAGCACATGAAAAATAGTATGGCATTCAACAGAATATTTGCTGGGTGCCCACTCTGCCAGATACTATTGTCTTCTTATAAGCAGCAGGATTCGAATTGGCATTGCCATTATTAGTTTAAGCAAATACTCAATAATTAGTTGTAAACTTTACTTTGGTAAAGTATTGACATTTTGGGATAAATATCAAGGCACAGACAAAATAAGATATACTAATAAATCAAAGTGCTCATTACCTGTTTGTAATGGCTGAAGTAAAAGAAGAATAATTTGGGATATCTGTTTTCCAGAAGGCTCTTCAATCAGTTCAAGCAAACCCAACAATAATTCCTTTGGATTACATAACTATAAAAATATTCACAATTGAACCTGTTTAATACAAGTTGTATTTAAAGCCACATGATTACTATTTTTAAGAAGGCATGTACTGACAAAAATATACTTATTTTTTAATTAATATTAAAATTCTTCATACAAATATTTAAAATATGCACTAGAAAACGCAGAATCTGTGGTCAATCATTGTAAAATTTTAAGAAAGCAAAGGGTCTTAATTTAAGGTCCTTAAACGGGCAACTACATTAAGGGACTTAAATTCCTGGCTAAAGGGAAAGTTAGAGAAGGAAGAAAAGGGAGAGCCTGGCCAACAAAGTTCAGGTTTCTTTTGAGCTTCACCTGTCTGCTCTGAAAGTTGCCTTAACAGATTTCCAGGGATCCCAGCAGTTGGGACTGCTCAGTTCCACACTGCAAGGGTATTTAGGCGAGTACAGAGTCTCTTTGGTATTTCCATAACAGATAAAACTTTACATTGCTTTCTGACTAGCCATATCTTATCACCTCACTTCCTTGGTTTTTTAAAAGCCCTCATAATCAATAACCTATCTAGATTGAGTTCTCTCTTTCCAAGTATATAGTTGTGTATATTTACACTGATCTCCAAGTCATTTCTTATAATGTCCTTTTCCTCAGAATTTATCTTTCTTAGTTACTATATTGACTTTTTTTTCTTTTGAGGTGGAGTCTCACTCTGTCACCCAGGCTGGAGTGCACTGGCACTCTTAAGGCCACCCGAGTCAACCTGCTGGGCTCCAGCGATCCTTCTGCTCGCCTTCCAAGTAGCCAGAACTACAGGCATCCGGAGATCCTTCTGCCTCAGCCTTCCAAGTAGCTGGAACTACAGGCGCACGCTACCACGCCCAGCTAATTTTTGATTTATTGTAGAGCCGAGGTCTCGCCAAGTTGTCCGGGCTGGTCTTGAACCTGCGGGCTCAGGCAATCCACTCTTCTCAGCCTCCCAAAGTGCTGGGATTATAGGCTGAGTCACCAAGCCCAGCCACTATGTTGATTTTTAACTCTACTTAACTTTATACCAGGGGTCTTTTTCTAAGGTTGTCAGTTACAACTCTATCCCCTATTCCTACTCCCACTGATCCAGCTTCGTTTTTTTTTTTCCCTTTTAGGGAAACTACTACCGAGGAAGGCATGGAGATTTAATTCTAGTTCCAATGTTGTCAAAAGATCAGTGTGGCCAGCCGGGCTCGGTGGCTCAGCCTGTAATCCCGTGCCTTGGGAGGCTGAGGTGAGTGGATTGCCTGAGTCCGCGGGTTCGAGACCCACCTGGGCAACTTGGCGAGACCTCATCTCTGCAATAAATCAAAAAAAATTAGCTGGGTGTGGTAGCGTGCGCCTGTAGTTCCAGCTACTTGGAAGGCTGAGGCGGAAGGATCTCCGGAGCCAAGCAGGTCGAGGCTGCGGTGGCCGGGAGCGGCCACTGCACTCCAGTGTGGGCGACAGAGTGAGACTCCAACTCAAAAAAAAAAAAAGATCAGTGTGGCCTTGAACTACCTTTCTAAACTCTGAATTCCACACCTATACAATAAAGCTACTTGTTAAAATTTAGCTTCTCAGGTCTCTCCCTGGAGATTATGAATCAGTGGTCCAACATGAGGTTAGATCATTCTCATACACAGAAAATTTGGGAAATGTTGAAACAAACTTGCCATCCTATCAATAACATTGGGTCTTTTCTCCAAAGAGTTCCCTTCTACATGCATTTTCATGAACTAAAAGCTTTCTTACCAAACAATAAACATTAAGGGGAATTATGTGGCTGTGTGTTATGACAAAGAGAACCTAGCTTTATTAACTTACCTCTACCAATAAATCAAGCATCAAAGAATAAACTTTTCTTTTATCATCTTCTTTATCATTACATAAAAGGCGTCGAACAACAGGACCAACAAGATTCCAGCCCATATTCTTGATGATGATCTGTAAAATATTTTCAGAGTAAAGCAAACATTGCCATCTATAGGAGGACTCTCACAGTGTGCTTTCCTACTTGGAAGAGTTTAGAATTTTCTCTGAAATAGGAAGACAAGGCACAGGAGGCCTATGACATTTCACCACAGACTTTCTAGGGTTGGCTGCGAACAGGTATCAACATTTTAAAATGGTTTTTAATATATTCACTCAGGAAAGGCACAAGGGTCTTCACTTTTATCAGGTAAGTTGGTCTTTCCCAGGATTTAAATAGTTCCTCTTTTAATAGTTTCCAACAAGAGAGCTAACTTGCTTAATATGAGTAAGTACTTAGCTTCCACAGAGAATTTTGCTCCCCTGATTCCTAAAGAAATACAGCCAATGCTCATGCACCTTTTAAAGTTCCTGTCTAATTTACATAAAAGGATGCAACTTCAATAATTTTCCTTCCTACATACAAGCTGCTCCTATTTTCAAAGATATTTCAGAATGCTTACCACAACAAGTAAACGTTTATAATTAGTGCTTCCCATTCATTGTCAAAACCACTGATTTTGAAGAGTATCAACAATGTACTCCACCTCTCTGGCCTGCTTAGTACTTTGACTCAACAGTATTTTTAAGCATATGCTAGGTAATATTCTAGGTGTTAGAATAGTAAGGCACACAGATAAGAACACATCAGATAAGAGCTCTATCCTCATGGCGTTTACATTCTAGGCTCATTCCTTAAAAAGTAGACTTAGGGCCGGGCTCGGTGGCTCAGCCTGTAATCCCACGCCTTTGGGAGGCTGAGGTGAGTGGATTGCCTGAGCCCGCGGGTTCGAGACCCACCTGGGCAAGCGAGACCTCATCTCTACAATAAATCAAAAAATTAGCCGGGCGTGGTAGC
>CAUYQG010227577.1:0-22791 GCA_963574415.1 Tarsius wallacei
GCCTTTGGGAGGCTGAGGTGAGTGGATTGCCTGAGCCCGTGGGTTCGAGACCCGCCCGGGCAACTTGGCAAGACCTCATCTCTACAATAAATCAAAAATTAGCCGGGCGTGGTAGCGCGCGCCTGTAGTTCCGGCTACTCGGAAGGCTGAGGCGGAAGGATCGCCAGAGCCCAGCAGGTCGAGGCTGCGGTGGCCGGGAGCGGCCACTGCACTCCAGTCTGGGCGACAGGGAGACTCCAACTCAAAAAAAAAAAAGAGAATAAAAGCAATCATAAGATACTTACGGTCTCAGACCAATGACCTCTCATGCACCCTTCCTTTTTCGAAAAGTTCTTGGAGGCCGTGCTCCCACAAAGTGAGGCCACGGTCGTGAGAAGAACACGGGACACGGAAAGGCAGAGACCGACGGGGTGGGGGGGCGGAGTGGTTCCCAGGAGAGTGACGGAGACTCCGGGAGAGCTGTCGTACCCCCTCTGAAGAGGTTAGCTGGTTCCAACAGGAGCAGTAAGATTCAAGGAGTAAGCACTGAGCCCTGTCGCGCCCAGGGTTTCTTCTGCCATGGGACCATCTCCTAAATTGGAGGGCAGAGGGTTCGGGTCAGCCTGGCCCTGACCTTGACCTGCACTTGCTTTACCCTGACAATGCACAGTCCAAGTTGTAGCCCTCCCTTCCATGCCGGTGACTGGGCCAGCTGAAGGCTTTCTTCTCGCCCCGCAGAAGTCTTCAATGGTCAACGCTTGGGCACCGGAGGGAATCTACTGATACTTAGAAACAAACCACGCATGTCTGTCCACACCTCTCCCGGCCCCACACAACAGTCCTGCCAGACGCCCTGGTTCGGGAGTCCTCAACCTCAGGCCTTCATTGTGGTCTCGCGCGTGGTCTTGTCCAAGACAGCTCAAGTAAACTCTCCGGCAAGCTGCAGCAGAGCAGTGTGACTCAGCGACTCTGTTCACCTTGCCTCCTCCCAGGAGCTGTCATCTCTTCACGGCAACTTTGTGCTTTTCTTGCACGGCTAGATTTGTGTTTGAAACTTGGGTATTTTTCTCCAAAACTAAGCAGCAGAATGTTTAGGAAGACAGGCATACGTTGAAAAATTCCCGCCTGTAATCACAGCACCTTGGGATGCCAAGGCAAGAGGATTGCCTGAGTCCAGGAGTTCGAGACCAGCCTGGGCACCGTAGCGAGACGTCGTCTCTACAAAAAAAAAAAAAAAAAAAAATCAAAAAATTAGCCAGGCATGGTGGCACACATTTGTAGTCCCAGCTACTCAGGAAGCTGAGACAAGAGGATCGCTTCAGCACAGGCTGTGGTGAACCATGATCGTGTCACTGCACTCCAGCCTGGGCAACAGAGTGAGACCCCAACTCAAAAAATAACATAAAATAGCTCAAATGCCACCTCCTCCAGGGCTCCCTCCCTGACCACTCTCCAGAGTAACCCCTCCTTCTAACCTTCCAGGTTCTTGGTATCTTGTCTGCCTTTTCTTATAGCTATTTGTGTCCATTAATTTTTTTCCTTGGTAAACTCTAAGTTCTCGGAAACAGAAACCTGTCACTAAAGGGCCTAAAAATACTAAGTGCCCCACAAGTAATAAGTAAATTAATGTGAAAGGCTGCTTTTTTATTTTTTCTTTAATATTCTGCATTACAAGTCGTTTATCTCATTAAATCACTTAAGGGCTTTCACCCAAATTGAAGGTTCTCGAACGGAAACACATTCTGTTTACCATAATTGCCACATTCAGAAATTGGAAATGTGACCACCCCTGCTGACCCTGATAATAAATCTGATATTTGCTCTGAGGGCTGGGTTAGGTAATGGTTGAGTTCTAAAAATAACATTTATGCTTACCGAAGGCCGACTGTGTGCCAGACACCAGCCTAAGACGTTTGCATGCATCTGTCACTTAATTCTCACAGTAACACTATGAGGTAAAACATACTTCGTGTCCTCATTTTACAGCTGAGGAAACTGAGTCACCTGCCTCAGCTGGACTTGGTTCTCATGTTCCTCGCTTCTGGGCAAGGCTGCCTCCTCAGAAATAAAAGTACAAAATCTAAATTGTGATCTCCAACCCTCCGATTCATACTGAAAATGAATTCTCTATCAAATGGGTAACACTAGTGCCTGCATATTTTTATCGATAAACGCAAAAGAATACTGGATAATATCTGCAAGAGAAATAAGAAAAAAATCCACATTCTTACCCCCTAACCCATGCTGTCATTTTAAGGTACTCTCTTCCAGTCTTTTCTCATATGTGTACCTTTAAAAAAGAAAAAAAATATATTCTCAGACAGTCGTGTGTGATTTTAAGCAGAGAAGTCTGTTTCGTAGGAGGGTAAAGTCAAGGGCAGCCCCAAAGACAAACTTCAGTGACTCCACCGCTTGGCCTGAGGCTCGTCTTGCATCAGATGGACACCTGAAAATATAACAGAGATGAAAGTGCAGTTAACAAGGATCTGATGTCCCGCGCACTCAGAGATAACTTGCATGTAGCAGGGGCTCCCAGATGGGAATGGGGGCAGAAGTTAATGGCACTGGCTTGTGCCTTGAGTGTCATGTGTTATGTCTCCAGCTGCCAAACGTGTAGCAAAGAGTAAAACACAGTTTACTAGGAAATGGTGACCTTTAGCTGCATTCTCCAGTCCTAAGTGTTCAGTTATTGGAAGTCCGTTTTTCTGGGAAAGACACCTGGCAAATATTTCCCTTTTCTCCCCTGCCATCCCCCCACCCCCGCCCACCTCTTGCCTTCCCCCCTCTCCGGTAAGCAGAATAATGGTTTCCACGGATGCTCACACCCTGATCTCTGGAAACTGCAAATGTTTTACTTTTACCTTTACCTTCGAGACCAGCCTGGCCAAAGGGAGTTTGCACCGTATTGATAAATAAACACGTGGACATGAGGCAATATCCTGGACCATCCAGGTGGGCCCAACCTAATTCTTAAAAGCAGAGAACCCATTCCCATGTTCGCCACAGCACGATTTACAATTGCAAAGATGTGGAATCAACCTAAACACCCACACCCGGTCAGTGGATCGTGAGAACGTGGTCTCTATACACCATGGAATATTACTCAGTCAACAAAAGGAATGAAGTCATGTCTTCTGCAGCAACTTGGATGAAACTGGAGAACATCATCCTAAGTGAACTCACTCAAGAACAGAAAACCGGCCGGGCTCAGTGGCTCAGCCCGTAATCCCAGCACTTTGGGAGGCTAAGGTAAGAGGATTGCCTGAGCCCGTGGGTTCGAGACCAACCCAGGCAACTTGGCAAGACCTCATCTCTACAATCAATCAAGTATTAGCCGGGTGTGGTAGCACGCGCCTGTAGTTCTGGCTACTTGGAAGGCTGAGGCAGAAGGATCACAGGTGCCCACAGGTCGACGCTAGGGTGGCCATCAGTGTGCCACTGCACTCCAGCCTGGGCAACAGAGTGGGACTCTGACTCAAAAAAAAAAGAACAGAAAACCCAACACTGCATGTTCTCATTTTAAGTGGGAGCTGAACTAAGAATCTGGTATAATAGACACTGGAGACTCAGAGGGGGAGGAGGAAGGGGAGGAGAAACGAAAAACCACCTATCAGGTACAACGTGCACAAGTGGGGGTGTGAATACATTTAAAGCCCAGGCTTCTTCACCGCTATACAACGCAGCCACGTGACCAAAAACTATTTGTACTCCCTAAGCCTATTGAAATAAATAAAATAAAAAATTGAGACAGAAGAAAAGCAGAGAACCTCTCCCATATGTGGTCAGAGATATGACCTCAGAAGGATCAGTGAGAGAGCCAGAGAGATGACAGCATGAGGCCTCGGCCCATCGTGGCTGGCTTTGAAGATGGAGTCAGGGACCACCAGCCAAGGGATGTGGGCAACCTCTAAAAGCTGGAAAACGCAAGGAAATAGATTCTTCCCTAGAGTTTCCAGAGAGGCTGATGCCTTGATTTTAGCCCTGTGAGTCCTGTGTCAGACTCCTGACCTATAGAACTGTGAGATTTCCAACAGATGAAAGGATAAAAAACTTACAGAAAGAAGGCCATCTTGCCATGTGCAACGGCATGGAGGAACCCCGAGGGCGTCACGCTAAGTGAAGTAAGTCAGACAGAGAAAGACAAACGCTGTACGATCTCATTTCTATGTTGAATCTAAAAAAGCTGAACTCACGGAAAAATAGAATAGCATGGTGGTTGCCAGGGGCTGGGGATTGGGAGAAATTAGGAGCTGTTGGTCAAAGGGTCCAAAATCTCAGTTATAAGTTCTGGACATCCAATGCACAGGGTGAAGAGTATAGTCAATAACACAGGGGCTGAGCATGGTGGCTCACGCCTGGAACCCCCGCACCTTGGGAGGCCAAAGTAGCAGGACCGCTTGAGCCCAGAAGTTCGAGATCAGCCTGGGCAACATAGCGAGACACCTGTCTCTACAAAAAGTCAAAAAATGAGCCAGACATGGTGGTGTGTGCCTGTAGTCCCAGCTCCTCGGGAGGCTGAGGTGGGAGGCTTGCCTGAGCCCAAGAGGTCGAGGCTCCTGTGGTGAGCTGTGATGGTGCCACTATACCATGGCCTGGGCCGCAGAGTGAGACCCTGACCGAAAGAAAAAGAAAAAAAGAAAAAAAGTCAATACCATAGATGTTTCTCAACTTACGACGGGGTCACATCCTGATAAACTCATTGCAATTTGGAAATATTCTAAGCCAAAATGGCATTTAGTACATCTAACCTACGGAACGTCAGAGCTCAGCCGAGCCTACCTTAAACAAGGTCAGAATACTCACATCAGCATACAGTCGAGTAAAACCTACCCTCCAATTCAAAGCCTACCTTATAATACTCAGTGATTTATCACAGAAACAAAGATCGGAGTACCACACGTACTCACTCCTAAGTGGACCTTGAACATTTATCGTAATACCTCAAGAAAGGGATTGGCAGTAGTGGGATACTGCCAGGGCGGGGAGGAGGGGAACACATAACATCAATAAGGGTGCACACACTTTACTTGTGTGATGATCATATATGTACCTAACCCTCACTTGTACCCCACAGACCTCATCTCTACAATAAATCAAAAAATTAGCCGAGTGTGGTAGCGCGCGCCTGTAGTTCCAGCTATTTGGAAGGCTGAGGCGGAAGGATCGCCAGAGCCCAGCAGGTCGAGGTTGCGGTGGCCGGCAGCGGCCACTGCACTCCAGTCTGGGCGACAGAGTGAGACTCCAACTCAAAAAAACAAAAAAAAAAACAAGTAGCTGGAACTACAGGCGTTTCCCACCATGCCTGGCTAATTTGAAACTTTTTCTAATTGTGCAACCCCCTCTTCTAATAAAATTCTCTGTGGCAGCTTAAAAGACAAAACAAATAAAGGCGGGACAGCTCCCGGTGCCACTGAAAAGAGGCCCAAGTTCTCAAGGCCCTGTTACTGGACCTGCAGATGTTTCTTCTCTTGCCCACTCACCCAGCCCACTACCTCTGAGACCTTCCTCAAAACATCCAGAGCGACCGGGCCTGGTGGCTCAGCCTGTAATCCTAGCACTTTGGGAAGCCGAGACCAGAGGATTGCCTGAGCCCGGGGGTTTGAGACCAGCCTGGGCAACTTGGTGAGACGTCCTCTTTTCAATAAATCCCAAAAACTAGCCAGGTGTGGTGGCATGCATCTGTAGCTCCAGCTACTTGGAAGGCTGAGGTGGAAGGATTGCCTAAGCTAGTAGGTTGACGCTGTGGTGGCCATGAGCATGCCACTGCACTCCAGCCTGGGTGACAAGAGTGAGACTCCAACTCAAAACAAAAAACCACCCAGGGCTTTGTAGAGCATTATTTGAAAACCACCAACCCAGAAGATATTTTTATTAATTTGTATTATACATAGCCCCAAACTGAGAATATAAGAGAATATTAATGACAGACTCAGGAGCATGATGAGCTCTAACAGAGATCAAGATAAGATAAACAAAACCTAAACTTCATTGGGAAACAATCCGTTTTCTTTCCTGCAAGGTATTCACACACAGCCCAGACCATTACTTTGAGTTTTGGTGAGGGAGTCATGGAAGCTACTTTAAAAACCTGAAGGTGGGGTGGTTGGCCTAGTGATGCCGAGTGTTCCCACCGCTCAGCATCTGTATTCACACTGCCAGAGCCACTTGTACTTTGAGCATCTCTGCTAGATAGGGGAAGTTTTTAATTTTCTCCCTTATCCTTGTCCTAATTTTCCTACTCTCATGCCACTGCAGTCCTTCCTTGAAAAGAGCTGGCAGCCAGGCGCGGTGGCTCATGCCTGTAATCCCAGCACTTTGGGAGACAGAGGCAAGAGGATTGCCTGAGCCCAGGGGTTCGAGACCTACCTGGGCAACTTGGTAAGACCTTATCTCTACAATAAAAAAATCCAGATGTGGTGGCGCGCACCTGTAGTTCCAGCTACTTGGAAAGCTGAGGAGGAGTGATCGCCTGAGCGTGCCACAGACTCCAACTCAAAAAAAGAAGTGCAAAAAGAACTGGCTGAGAACAGGACATGCATGAGCTATTTGTTTTTATTGTTTAATACTTAATCTATTATCATTCAATAAAACTCTAACTTCAGTAAGGCCTGCATTTTTTTTTTTTGAGTTGGATTCTCAGTCTGTCACCCGGGTTGGAGGGCAGTGGCCGTTCCCAGCCACCGCAGCCTCGACCTGCTGGGCTCCGGCGATCCTTCCGCCTCAGCCTTCCAAGTAGCTGGAACTACAGGCGCACGCTACCACGCCCGGCTGATTTTTTGATTTATTGTAGAGATGAGATCTTGCTTGCCCAGGCGGGTCTTGAACCCGCGGGCTCAGGCAATCCACTCACCTCAGCCTCCCAAAGGCGCGGGATTACAGGCTGAGCCACCGAGCCCGGCTATCCTCTAGTTATTTAAGTCACATCAACGCATTCATCTTTACAACTCCTCACACCCATTTTTTTTCTCACTCCAAAACTAACACTGGATTTCAGGATAACAACATTTATCTCTGAAGCAATTACCGAAGCGTCTTTCAAAGTACAGTCTCTGCATCTAACATTGTCATCAAGATTTTTCCAGTCAATTTACCACTGAGCACCCAGCTATCTTCTTAAAAGGCAAATTGGATCCTTTCAGCCCATAGTATATATCCTGCTGTGACTTCCCATTGCCCTCACAAAAAGCTCACTCATTTACATCACGTAGACAATCCTTTAAGACTGAGTGCCCGCGAGTTGTATCTTAGTCCCCTCTGTGTGTATATTCCAGGTGCAGTGGCCTTGTGTGAGTTTTGCTTCTTCCTTGATTTTCTCTTTTGGGGTTTTAAAAATCTTATCTTCTCTCTCAGTATCACTCTTGTCTCAATTTCATTTAACTCACTTCAGTCTATCTTTCAAATTTTAACTCTAATGTTATTCCTCAGAGAAAACTTCCCTTGTCTTCCTTCCAGACCAGGCAAAACATTCATATTTATTTAGATGATTACTGCACTTGATCTCTTGAATTAAGTTTTATATATTTTCGTGCTCAAGCTTACATCACCTGTTCTGAAAGGGTGCCCAGTTATACATGCTTATACAATAAATTAAGCAAAAGAGAAAAAAATTATGGAAAAAATTGAGACAGCTCTCTGTGTCTGTCTCTATGCCATAACTCTACTCTTTAACACAACTTCCATCAGGAACTTAAGAGAATTGAGAAAAAGATGTTAATTTCATAATTTGGAGAAAAATGGTATTCTAGAAAAATATTTAATTAGGATCAATTAATGAGAAAATAAATAAATAAATAAATAAGTTGCAAGTTGTTTTTTACATACTGATATAAATACAAAGTCCTCAACACAATATTAGCACACAGAATAATTCTGGACTTCACTCTAATTATAAAACTATTATTTTTCATTGCTTGTACTAAGTAATTAACACATAGTTGCATAAAAGACAGCTATTGATATACATTTTTTACATTAACAGGCCAAGGAGAGTTAAGTAGATATGGTACTTTAGGAGATACTGAAAATATAACTTCCATTTCTAAAGAAAAAAAGTTTTGTTTTTTTTTTTTTTTTTTTGCTATAAGACATTTTCTGCCGGGCTTGGTGGCTCAGCCTGTAATCCTGCGCTTTGGGAGGCTGAGGTGAATGGATGGTCTGAGCCAGCGGGTTCGAGACCCGCCTGGGCAACTCCACGAGACCTCATCTCTACAATAAATCAAAAAATCAGCCGGGCGTGGTAGCGCATGCCTGTAGTTCCAGCTACTTGGAAGGCTGAGGCGGGAGGATTGCCGGAGCCCAGCAGGTCGAGGCTGCGGTGGCCGGGAGCGGCCACTGCACTCCAGTCTGGGCGACAGAGTGAGACTCCAACTCAAAAAAAAAAAAAAAAGATATTTTCTTTTTCATATGAAGGAAAGCATTCCATTACAAATAAACAATTACATCTAAATTAAAATGAATTTATTTAAAATATGACTTCTACCATAGTTTCTGGAAGCTTATATCCACTCTACAACAAAAATATACAACAATAACAAAATAATAAAATAAACTTTCTGATATGCTTTTTAAAAACTCCACAATAAAAGTGTACAATTGCCGTTTGTATTAGTCCACATTTATTGTGCGGTTTCTTACACTTCCCAGAATAAAACAGTGCATTGAATTAAAGTATTGAATAGTTAAATTTGTTTTCCAGACAACATGATTGGCAAATAGAAACAAACAAATGAACAAAATAAGGAAAGTAGGATTTTATATTAATTAAGACATTGTCAAATGATAAATTTTACAAGACAAATACCAAAATGTTAATCATAATTATGTTCATATGGTTGTAATAACTGCCAATTAAAACATGTTTTAATGTTATCTGATTTTTGAATTTGTACATTCCTTGTGTAGTCAGAAAGCATAGTTGCTACATAAGTTTTTAAAGGAATGAAAAATTACATTAGTGACTTGATATATAGAGTGCATTTTGGTCTTTACTCTTGTCAAACTCTAAATCACTTTCTAGTTTTACGTTAGACACTAATGTAGATAAATTAACTTGCTGGGTCACTTGGGTGTCATTCAACGCACTGCTTTATTCTGGGAAGTATAAGAAACTGCACAATAAATGTGGACTAGTACATTTTTGCTGCGGCGTTTTTAACAAGTATATCAGAACATTGAATGTCAAAAGCTTGTGACCCTTCCCATATTTTAACCTTGGAATTAGATATTTTATTATGTCATGCTTCTATTCTTCCAAGTAACCACAGGACTCTTCCTATTGTAACCGTGTTTAGAAGATTTTTAAATTTTTGATTAGTACCATTGGTGGGAAATCTTACTCTTTGGAAGTAAGTTTGATTTTAGAAATGCGACAAATGTCATTCAAAGTGAGGTGCGGTGCTTTAAGTGTTTGGTGAATGTGTACAGCAATGTTTTGGGTCAACTATCACAAGACATATAAAGACAATAACTCTACTTGTGAACTTGAGACTTAGTTGCAACACGTGCCAAGTGTTGTAAATTTTGGAGAAATCCTTTAAGAATGTTGAACCTCTGTTTTATTACCTTAACCTGCTGTATTAATTCCCGTTCCTCACAGAGTTTGTGGTCACAAACTGGCATTTTAAATTAGCATTTTTGTTTCTGCTGTAAATACATTCTATACCAGTAGCTGGGTAATGGGAACATTTTTGCCATTCACAATGTCTGAGATGACAAAAGCAAGGTCAAATAAAATACTTGTTTGCTCAAAATGTTTAATGAAATTATAAATACAAGTTTAATATACAATTTTATAGTTGCTAAAAAAACAAGCACCCAACTGCAATACTTCCAATATTAATGCACATTTATAGAGAATATCCTGTCAGTCTGGATTTTATATGTGTTAGGACTTTGTTTAATACATTTAATACATCTCATGCAGCAATAAGATATTGATAAACTACTTTATATATGAAATGTATAATCATTCTTTCCTTTCTATCAGAAAAAAATGGCATCTTGATAAATATTTATATGTGGAAAACAATCACCACATAGTTTTGGAAGTGGGTTGTCGGAAGTGTATAGCAACGATAATAAGTATTGACTACATTTATTCTGAATAATCTTTTGCTTCTGTGGAAATAACTATTTTTGGGGAACATTCATTCCCTTATTTTTGAGTCTTGATTGTAATCATCCTCATATGTTAATTTTGTTTCAGGATCTGTCTCAATAGAACAATTTCTCCTTCAGTTTATATATAATGTTTGTGCTGGTTCCCAGAAGATGTAAAAAGTCCTGTTTGGCATAGCATTTTATAGAAAAATTCATCTTACAATTTTTATATATTTTGTCTCTATATTTACTCGATGTCTTACTTTTCCAAACATTAATATGCTGTGGGTTATCTACATCTGCACTCTAGAACTCATTGCTTCGTAACAAGTGAATACACACACACATACCACACATATATGTGGTATGTATATACATTCTTGCCAAAAATAATTTGCTATTTGTTTTCAGTACATATAATACAGGTTAAAATTATTTTGTCTTAATTTTCATCATGCTGATTTTTTTTTACATAACAAACACAGGCAGGCATCTTGAAAGACTATGAAAATGTCAGGGTCATATACAGACAAAATCCACATGAACAGTTATCAAGTTGTCTCATAAAGTAATTTTCTAAAAGGTCATAATTCATTCACATTTCACCCTAGTCATTTTAAGACTAATACTTTTAAACACCAATTCAATGAGATGTGGTTCATTTTGCGAGTGGATATAGGTTCTCTTAGAGATTTCTTATAAGTGAGTTTACGTTTCAGAGGTTCACTGGGCACTCCTTCGCAATCTCCTTTGCTCTTTCTTCTTATTTGTTAAATGTCAAATTTTGGGGTGTCACAGAGATTAACCTTGGTCTCTCTCTGCTCTTTATAAATTCGACCTTTGGTAAGCTCATAAAGTCACATGACTTTACTCTGAGAAGCTCCAGGTAGATATAATTCATATGTCCAGTCTCTCCTCCACATGAGCACGGCCTGATGGCTACTTGACAACTCCATATGCATGTCTAAAAGACGTCTCAAATTTCATATGCCAAAAACTGAGCTCCTGATTCATTTCTCTAAGTGTTCATGCAGGAACAGTGATCAAATTACAATACCCGTTTTTGACTGTGCCTGGGGGGAGGGGTATTCCTTTGCTTAGACACAGACCAAACTGCATACTGTATTACCACATTTTTATAAAAGGCACTCTGACAAAAATGACCAGGAGCAGGGTGCATGGTGTGGAGAGAAAGAATGCATATTTTATTTGCCACTTAACCACCCTGGTTAGAAAAATACTGCACAGAGAACAGTCTGCACAACCATATGCAATAGTCCTTCCTTGCTGGCTTCTCAATTCTTCTCTCTCAGTTTATGGGGGTTCCATTTTTCTTGTTGCTCAGGTCACAGACTGGCTTCTCTATCTAAAACCACTCATCCAATCCATGGGAACATTTTCTCAGCTCTGCCTCCAAAGAATATTCAGAATCTGACCACTTCCCCACCCTTATGGCTGACCCCTGATCCTGGTCACGTTCATTTCTTGCCTTGATCATTACAGAGATGCTTCATGTTTCCCTGTTTCCACCTGAAAGTTATCTTCCACTCAGGAATAATGCTCCAAAATGTTATCAACTAAATGCTCTGCTTAAAGTCAACCCAAGGCTTCTCATCTCCCTCAAAGAACATTCTTTCAATTACCGACGAGACCAACATGATCTTTACAATTCTCATGCCTTTAACTGTCTCAACACGTCCCTTGTACCTTTTCACGGGTCTCACAGCTTTCCCCCCCACTGGTCTCATTGTTCTTCCTTAAAGGGTTGGTTGGGGTTTTTAGACTTGCTCTTTACCTCCCGTGCTCAGTCCCTCCAATATCTTCATGGCTTGTTCATCAACTCTTCTTAATTTTTCTCAAATGTCTCCTTTTTTATGAAGTATTCTACTACCCCCCTATTTAAATGTCATCTTCCCCATGAACACCCTCAACACCTTTCTTCTCCTTCATTTAACTCTACCACCTTTATAAACATTTGACATCATCACTTCTAAGTAGGTCTTCCTTTGCTGTGTAATCTAAAAACCTAACACTTACCAACACTTTCCATTCCTCTCTCTAGATTTTTCTCATCAAACCTCACCACTCTACCAAATTGTCCTACAGTTCGCTATTTTTAAAATGTATAAAGCAATGTCTCTTTGATCTTAGTAAGAGGGAATACTTACTGCTCTGACTTATTGGTATTTATTTCTTGGTATGTATACATGCTCATGATTTCATTATTATTATTATTCCATTCTCATTATGATTAGGGTAGCATGGCAAAAAATTCTCCTACAAATAACTTCGCATTCTTGCAGGAATGCAGATTTTCAGAAGTAGAATTACTAAGACACAGTTTACATACATTTTTTTAAAATAGCAGATATGACTCATGGTTCTTGTAAGAGCTACTACAATATCAACTCCCTTGCAGCTGTATGTGAGATTGCCAAACTCCCTATATTCTCAAAAATATTGGATAGTATAACTCCATACATTTTTGCCAATCTAGATGAAAAAATGTGCCATATTGTTTGAATATATTTTTAAATCTTTGCTGGTTCTTGTCGTCTTCATGATTTATTTGCTATTTAAATATTTATATAATGTGTCCATATTTTTATTTGGTTATTTGCATTTTCTCAATAATTTATGGTAGTTTTCCATATATTTGATACATAAAGTATCTGTTATTCGTGTTATAAATTATTTTCCTGGTCTGATATTTTTTATAGATCTAAGTTTATGCTATATGCTGCTACATATAGTTTACACTATACGTTGCTTTTCACTTTATATAGTTTATGTTATATGTTGCTTTTGACTTTTTATAATTGTTCACATTTTAATATTTTCTTTAATGTCATATTAGTTTTCTATTATGCCTAAAAAAGTTATCACAAAATTGCAAAAGGAAAGGAGATTGATAGATATAAAATATGTGCATTCTTCAGTTGAAATGAAATAGTGTAAAATTGGTGAAGTTTTATGCCCTTATTGTGTCCATAAGGATAGCCAGTGTCCTCAGTACCATTGACTGATTCATCCATTTGGTCTCTTGTAAAACATTCCATTTGTGGCGGAATAAAATTCTACATATACATTCATTTGCCTTTGGATCTTATTGTTCTCTTTTGACATGATTCACCAATAATATATATATATATGTATACACACACACACACACACACACCCATATATATATATATATAATATTTTATACTACATTCCTGTAAGTGCTAGGGCACCTCCTCCTCTCTTTGTTATTTTTTATCAAAATTCCTTTGCTTCTTTGTTCCTTCACTCTTCTTCACAGACTTTCTGAAATATATGAGAGTCAGTAATCACTATCGTTCTTTGTATGAGGAGTGGTTTAACTTCACCCATAATGAAAATTGAAGTGGAACAAAGCACATTGAATATACTGCCTTTCAAATGAGTTTCAGCATTACTCCTTCTACATGAAGTACTTAAAAATGTGTAATAATTGTTCTCTTACTGTATTTGTGTTTCTTACTGTGTAAAACAATGAATACTGCTCAAAAGCAAATCAGTTCCTTTCTTTATGAAAAACAACTATTATATATAAAACAGCTTTTAAGCTTCCCCACAGTAAAATTTCTGCTAAGTCAAAAAAAACAACAATTACTGCCTCTTCCTTTTACAGTCAAATCAAAAAAGAAAAAAATGTGTCAAAAATGTGGAAAATCACTCTTTCTTCTCAATATGCTTATCCTTTAATTCTTCATCTTCAGAAGGAAATGAGTAAACCCATACCTATTAAATTGCAATATTTTTTCAGTCTAGTTCTCCCTGATATCGAGTATTCATAGTGGTGGGCACCCGCTCTTGATACTCCTATGACCCCTGGCTCTGTCCTTGGGGACACTGGCTTATCTTTATCTCTACCTTCCCAATTGGCGGCTTGTTATTGGATGTACATTTCTAATACATCTTCTAAATAGGAACACTCTAAAGAGTTGTATTTTTTGCTACAACCATCTTTATATATTTCATGACTTCCACTCTTCCTTGTGTAAGACGGGTTATAAGAGATTTCAGTTCATACACCTATGATCATAAAGTCCCAAATGATTTTTATTGTTACTCCCCACTGATTAACTTCCTCCTCTCAAAGATTCTCCATTTCTACTAATATTATCGTTGTTATCTCAGTCACCTCTACTCAATATTTTTGAGTTCTTTCATCTCAACCATAAACATCCATCCTAACAACAACTGTAACTAACTCTCCCTTCATAACACCCTTTCCATCTTTCCTTCCATTTCCATTGCAGTCATCAACACCCTGTTCTAGACCTTTATTACTTTGGCAAGATGTTGCAGTAGCTTTAGGCCAATCTTTCCTGCCTTCATAAATACAATTGCCAGATTAATTTCCAGAAACTATCATGCCACTGCCTTTCTAATGGAAAATAGTAAGTGCTATACAAATGTCTGTTGATAGGCTGAATGCACATTTATCAACTCCTCATTGCCAATAACATACAGATAAAATACTCAAGTTGGCAATTACAGTTTCTGTAACTCTGTAACTCTGTTCTTAGACATAGCAGAAGCGCTTCTTTTCTCACCATCCTATGTATATCTGCATTCATAACTTGTTATGTACAGAAAGCTACTTTGTTCTTTTCACTCAAATCCTAAATATATTTAAACTAGAAATACCAAAAAGTTCCAATAAAACACACCCGAGTTGCTCCAACTCTCCATAAATCATATCTTGTTTGCAATGCCTGTGTTATATAATTCATATATTACATATCTACTACTTTGTATTATGGATATTCAATATCTATAGGTATTTTTTAATTAGATTATAATCTAATTTGGTCATTTCTTTATTTCTTTTATCTTTCCCAGTTTGTTGCAAAATAACTTTTTAAATTCTAGTACATCATGATGTAATAAAAAGGACATTGAAAGTATGGGTTTGCTTTTAATTCCTGAGTCTTAAAATAATATCTTCTGAAGCTTTCCACCATACAACTTTCCAGCCGCATCATCTAACCCTCCTATATCTGTTCATTCTGCTCTTTATATTTACTGCTGCTATTTAGTTCACATGGACTTGTCTGGTAGCCTGGAAGATGCTTACATATCTTACTTCCTTATGAAATTTTACAAGATTCAAACTGGATACCATGTGACTGTCCAGGCTGATTTTTGCTTCAAATGTATGTCTCTATTGAGCAACCCATTCTGCTCAGTAGTGGAAAGCACAATCTTACTGATTCAAACCAAGTAGAATCAATTCCAGATTTTCTACATCAGTTAGTTTTTCCCACCCCTCTCTTCCTCCCTGTGATTCCATTTAGATGTTAGGGCAAGTGCAATGGTAAGCCATCTAGTTCGGTGGTAGTCATTTGGCCGCATTGTGGACACCAAGGATCTGGTATGATTCTCTCACCAGTACTGGTTTCCATGGAGATGTCTGCATGATTACCCGGATGTGTAGTTCAAAATGCATCCACCATTGCAAACCCTCTAGATTCTTGGGTTTTTGGTGTTCCAAATACACTGCTCTCAGTTACTCTAATTTTATTGTGCGTTTTGGGTTTTCTGTATTGTTACCTCAGTCTCCTCTTCTAAATAACTAATTAATTCACCTATTCCATGTTCTCACATTCCTACATCTTCCTAGGACAACAAAGGAGAGACTCTCAGTTTTGACTTGTTTTTGTTTCGAGTTCTATTTTTACACCAATACTGGGCCCCTTTCCATAGGAGTCACATCTCCTCTCTTTGGCATAATCTTTCTTATGCCGCCCTAGAGTGTAACAAGCCTGTCGCCATTTGTTTTAATCCCCACAGCATGTTTTATTCTACTTTGTGTTGCATACTACATTTAGGGTCACTTGATATCTCAAGTCCCTTGCCAACCCTAACACAGAAGTCCGAGCAACCTAAGATGAAACCTGAACATTGAGGAAAAGGCGGGTAGTTATTCTTGCCCATACCAGTTCTGGCATGTCTGTCTTTCTTTTCTTTCTTCTTTTCCTAATAAACTTTGTTTGAAAACTTTAAAAAAAAAAGAGAGAGAGTGAGAGAAAGGTGGAAGCTTGTAGCAGAATTCCAGCATCTGTGAATTAAAGTCATGTGGTAGCAACATTTACTGGATTTCACATCTTTATTGTTCAAAGGAATTTTCCCTAATATATTTCAAATAAAATTGTTACTGAAGAATAACATAAACAGAGTAAGTTTCACAAATTATAAGTGTAAAAGCCAATAAAGTTTCTGCCTATGATTATCTTCTGGATCAAAAAAAAGATGATTGACATTACCCCTGTTTTAGGCCCTCCAAATCACAGCTCTGGCTCCCCAGATCTTCGTTATATTCATGTCTCACATTATAAGTTACTTTTGCCTCTCTCTATAAAATTTATATTCCCCTGGCTTCTTTCACTTGAGATTCAGCTTCTGAGTTTTTTTTTTTTTAATACTTTTTCATGCATTTCAATTCCTACCATTGTATGAGTATACTCCATTATTTATTTAGATGCATTTTGTCAAAATGCAAATATTAGAGATGTTCTCAAATTTTAGCAATTATGAATGTCAATGTTATTAATGTTATTAAAGATAGCTATCTATCATCTATCTACTCACACCAGCATGTGCACACATACACACACATAACTCTTTCTGCTGAACACATAACTGGGAGCAGAAATGCTGGATAAAGGTAAGTCTATCAATTTTAGTTGATACTAGCAACATGCTTAACAAGGTTGCTGGACACTTTAAATTCTGTAAAGCTTCACTTCTTAGGTTCTCCCCAAACACAGCTTTAAAATTTAGTGCATGCTTTAAGAAAGAAAAGACTGAATCAGGAGTTTCATTTTCTTACGCGTCTTTATTTATTAATATACTAGCCTCTTAATTTTGGGATGCCTTAATTTGTCTATGTTGCAAATTTTGCCCACCTTTATCTTAAATTATCAAAAGCTCTGCTTGTTTTTGGAAATTGTTGCATCATCCTTTTGTGGAAATTATCAACTTCCCATTTGACACTGAAACAAGCACACGACCCTAGGACAAAGCAGCTTGGAGAGTACCAGTCCACTTTTCTGAAAATCCTTTTAAGCTCTAAGATCTTGTTGAATCAACAGTTCTTCAGTATATTAAGTTTTATTTCTGTTTGTTTCACAAATGTCATTTTATCCAGTTCTTTCAGCAGTTCTCACTGGGAGCAATGGCCTTCTAAAAGCTATCTTCCTATCATATTTGGTAAAAATGTAAAACCATCTGCAGTTGAGAGTCTTTGAGGAATGATTGGTGATTGTTCCAAATTTCTCCTCTTGAGAAAACTGAAGTATTTTCTACAACAGGAGGTAGAATTGTACCTGATATGAGTGAATTATAGGAGGGAATTCATGTACTGAAAAGCACTTCTGCCAAGGAAGTTGTTCATTGCGAGCCTCTGATCCCAGATGATCTAAGTTAACGAGTATTGATAATGTGTACATTTGTCTCCACTTTCAAATATTTTGCATGAAGCACCATTGGCAGACTCCTTCAACCCTTTTCAGTTCCAGATGGTGGATTGCTTCCAGTTTCATGAGCTACAATCCTCATGGTTTTGGTATTAGAACTGAACATTAACCTCTACAATGCCATTTTCAAAAATTCCATTTTATCTAACTATTCAAATAATTTTCAATATCAAGATGCAAACACAAGATCCAAATAACTTTTAAATAGTTATTGAGTGCTGGAAAGATGTCAAAGACTATCAATCAGAACAAAAGGAACTTGAAAGAGAGTAGGATCCTAAATGGATAATTTATTTCACAAGTACAAATATCTTTACTTATACCGAGGGAAATCTTCTCTATTTATTGGGTACATTATGCTAAACTTTTATTCATTCATTCAAGAAATATTTGATATATGGTTGCTATATGCTAGGCAGAAGTTTTTTTCTAAAATATCAAAAAAGATTAAACATTGAATGATGGACAGGTTTGCTAAACTCATATCTGTCTAAATATTTTTGAATTTGTAATTTTTTTCATTTTTAAAACATATTTAAAAAGCACTGTTGTTTTAAATTTTTATTGCACCCAAAAGAAATATGGAAAACATGATACAATTACAAAAATATAAAATACTCAGGGTGGGGAAGAGTGGAAATCAATCTCATATTTCCAACTGAGTTTACCACTTGTCTAGCAATTATCGTAAGTGCTTCCCCACTACTGAGAGTGAGAAAGGAAACTGCTGTTGCTGCCACTTTGTGTTGGTTGTTGCTATTTTATCCAATCTTTTCCTGTAAATAACTTCTCTAAAGCGTTAAATACCCGTTTCCAAAGCACTCCTTAAAGCAAAGTACCCACTCGTCCTTTCTTCTCAGAACTTTACTTTTCAACTGCCAACATTTCACAAAAGATGGAACAAGCCTGCTGAGGGAAAACAAAACAAAAGAAAACAAAACTAGCACCCAGAGTTTATAGTCAAGTACTATGTTTACTTTCTTTTTTCATGTTGACAATACATTGTTTTAGTTAATCCATAGACACTTGAGTGAAAAATAAAACTGTGTTGGGAACAAAATGACGTCAATTGGGCATAGGTAAACAAAAATATCTATGCTTTTCTACCATACTTTATCATACACGTGGGCCTCTAGTATTTTTTTTATGATCAGTGTATCATTACCCATGCTTTTTTAAATGACATTTGGGAGAACGTATTTTATGTTAGAAGTAATATTAGTTTTAAGCCATTTCAAATAAACACAATTTTACTAAAACCACGAGAAAAACATCCATGTCTGAAAATCTATGTAAGTGGTCTAGTCTCAACCCTGACACGAACTACTCTGCTTCATGGAAGGGACATACCATAACCTCATAACAGTAACATGGAGTGTTGAAATCCATGATCCACTGAAGTGCCTTTCAACCTTATCATTCTATCACAGAATCCTAGGTCAAACTCATTCTGTTTACCCTACAACAGCTCAGAACCAAGAAGTTGGAGACAGGAAGGTGACTTTATTTCAAAGACCTAGCTAACCAAGCAGATGGCAGGTGAATGTCTTAAGGACCCATCTTAAGTCAGTACACATGGTCAGGCTCTCTTTATGTTAAGGTCAGCGGCAACAGGAGAGAGTTCAGATCAAGTGATGACCAATGTCTGCAGACATCTTAGTCTGAGGAGGTTGGGAAGCGCCTTTGTTCTTGGTTAGGTCACAATGTTCCTGTAAGTCTTGAGCAAAACAAAGTTAATTGTTTACATGCTTCTCAGCTAATCTCAGAGTTAGTTTAGAAAACGACAGGATTGTTGTATTTACATTTTATCTCAAAGCTCTAAAATTATCTTGGCCTGGGTGCAGGAATGGGTAAAGGCCCCTTAATTAAAACTAGGATTCATTATGTTAATTCTTTCGCTGTTTCAATGTTATACCACCTGCTACCTGCCTGCTAAACATGGGCTTTCCCTAAACACTCACAGCAGGACTTTGCAACAGAATTCTGGCTAGCTTGTCGGCCCTCAAATTTTTCTTTTTATCATTCTTAATACTCCTCCTGCATCCTTCCTATTCCTCTCTTGCATAGAGCTGCCCAACTCATCACACATAAATCACTTCTTTCTATACCTGTATCACTAGGCACATCAATTGAAAAGTGATGATATGTTTCACTTTCTATCTCTAAAATAATCTAATCATATTTGATCACTCCAACTTTATTTTCCACGGGTGCACATAATGTAGCCCCAAAGTTCATTTTCTTTTCTTTTTTACCCTTTTCCTCCAATCTCATCTTCATCCTGCCTATCCATTTACTTCTGCTGTTTTCCAGGATACATTTCCTCTCCCCATCCTCTCACTACTTTAATAGTATCATCTTTTCAGGGGTCACCATCTATCGTTTTAGACCATGCCTGTTTTATTTTTTAAAAGGTTTTCTTAGCTCCTGTTAAAGGCTGTACATTTTGTTTCCTCCACATGAATTGTATGGTCCTGGAAAACTGAGTCAGTGGCATGGGTCTTGAAGCCTCTGTTAGCTGTACCAGAACTTCCAAATAAATGCTTTCGGGGGGTTCATATATGTATACAAAGAAGCTTGTCTATTTAACAACAAGAAAGTGCACATTTTGACCAAGATATTTCAGTGACACATATGTGATACCAAAAGGAGATATATGATCAAATTGAAATTTTTCTACAAAGTCAAGAACGCGTTAATAAACTTTCATATACCATCAAAGTATAAAAACAAGCTATGGGAAGATAAAGGAGGATGTTTTGGAAGAATTTGTTTCTTGTGCATTCAGACCTGGGCAAAATGGGTTTCATTTTTCTCATTCAAGTCAAATGAGGAAGGCTTCAGTGGGATCATTTGTAAAGCTTAGAACCTGTTGACTATGGCTGGGAACATGGTGGTATCAGTTAGAATATATATTTATATGAGGAGATATATATGTATATATGCATACATATATATATATAGGTATATAGTGTATATGAGCATGTACATGGACTGAGATGATGATAGATAGATAGATAGATAGGCAGACAGACAAGCAATTGGCTTACATGATTGTGGGTTCTGGAAGTTCTGAAGTTCACAAGACAATCTGGCAGATAGGAAACTCAGGCAGGAGTTGATGCTTTAGTATTGAGGCTAATATCTTCCTAAAGGTAATTAAGTTATTCTCTTAAAGTCTTCATCTGATTGGACAAGGCCCACTCACATTACTGAAGATAATCTTCACTTAATGTCAACTGATTCTAGATGTTAATCACATGTACAAATTCACAGCAACACCTAGATTTGTGTTTGATTGAATAACTGGATGGAGTTACTAAGCCTAGCCAACCTGATACATAAAGCTAACCATCGCTGGGGTATCTGAGCTTCTACCTGATAATCTCAAAGGCAAGCAACACTGGTGGACATGAGAGTGGCTGTGAATACAGTTTTCTGCTCCATTGGGATTGGTCTTTTCAACTAGAGTTTGATGGGATACAGGATGTGTAGTCCTCATCCACCTGAGAAAGATCCAGAATGAAGTCATCCTAATCCTATTGAAGAAGACTGTCTAAAAGGGAGTGCATCCTTCAACTCAGAGTTGCCAGAGGCATCATAGAATCCCTAGAGATGATGAACGGAGTAGGTGAGGAGATAGAGAATCATGTAATAATGCATCAGAGATAGCAGGTGGGATTGGATGGCCCAGGTGAGGTCTGCCTAGGACCTCTGAGTGCTACATCAAAAGACAGCTGTAAACATTAGCTGCTACCAGAAAACTAAAGAGAAACATTTAACTGCTCCATTTGCAAAGCAATACTTTCTTTGTCTTCATGGTTTTTTCTTCATTACCCTTAAATAGGTAAGAAGTTAGAGTGATGAAGGAAGTGATGAGAAGGAAAGGGAAGGAGGAAGCCAAGCACATCTCCTTTCCAGGATACAGGCTGATGGTCAGGACCTAGGGAGGCAGAACAGCCTAAACTTTGAGAAAAAAAAAAAGGTTTTTCACTGTTTCATAAGAATAGGCAATCGGAGAATCAACTTAAGTTTTTTATGTGAATGTTGCTTAAAGTAATCAAAAGCATTTTTGCCAAGTACTCAGAGCAACCTTGGAAATTACGGGGAGCGGAGGGGAGGGGGGATGGGATTAATAATACTCAATATCTGTCTGGGGACAGGGAGACACCTCTTATCACCAAGGGTGTCTGAAGGAAGCATATTTGTATACCTAATCCTTAACGGTACCCCACAATATGATAATAAAAAATACTGATAAAAAAAGAACTTCTGGATTTTAATCCAGGGACATAGGAAGAATTTTTCACACTCTATACATTTTAAAACTACAATGAGAGAAAAATTAGAGTTCCTGTGTCT
Source organism: Tarsius wallacei (assembly GCA_963574415.1). Taxonomy (NCBI): domain Eukaryota; kingdom Metazoa; phylum Chordata; class Mammalia; order Primates; family Tarsiidae; genus Tarsius; species Tarsius wallacei. Next base: position 21,945 of record CAUYQG010227577.1, read on the forward strand.
TAGCTTCTCATAACTCCACCTTGTTCAAAATACTGATTGTAGTACTCCAGGGAAGGGATGCCAGAACATGTGATTCCAGAAACTTGTAACATAGGCTATCACAACTAAGAGCTCCTTAGGAGTTGGGGATTGTACTGAAACCTGTCAACTTAAGAGGGATAGAAACGGGGAAATAATAAATTCGCATGACTTGTTTGGGAGCCAGGGAGAGGCTGGTCTAACTGGAGTTATGGGTTTGTTTTATAGAGTACTAGCATATCAGTTCCTACCTGCTAGGACAAGAGTTTTAATTTAACAGGCAAACAGAAGTCTTTATATGTTTTGGGAAAGTAGACCACTGATATTTAATCTGGGTTTCGTTTACATATCTCTAGAGATTAACGTGTGTGGGGGGGGTGATTGCTTATGTGTGTGTGCGTGTGTGTGTGTAAATTCTCACACGGAAAATTGAAATGTTATATGTTACATATAACATACATACACACACACACACACACAAACACACACCCTATGCCATCATGTAATATCTGGTACTATCTTGGTATTTAATATAAATCAGTTATCATGCGAATTTAAACCTTTTTTTCTTCCTTACCTTTGAAAACTTGGCAAATTTAGTGCCTCAAGACCTCTAGATTCTCATGTGGAAAATTGAAATGCGATTCATGATACACACACAACACAACACACACACACACACACACACACCCATGCCATAATTTGATATCTGATACTATCTTAGTATTTAATATAAATCAATAATCTTGCAGATGTTAAGCTTTTCTCTTTTTTTAAAAAAGGATAAACATTTAAAAAATAATCAAATCCTTGAAATCTAGAATCAAAT